>JAVJIF010013826.1:0-108905 GCA_038442645.1 Agave tequilana
AAATAAATTCACCCAAGCTAATACTTTGCACAAAGTAAGAAGCTCTGCAATGCTTTGCTTTGCTTTCTTTGTTTTTCTTCTTTTCTTATACTTTACAACACAACCATATGAACCCTTATATAGGATTGTATGCAATGAAGTTTCAAATATAATAAATACATGTGTTAATTACCTCACAAAACTCTCTTAGTAAATATACTATAGGTTTTGTTTAACTTTATTGGCAGAGTCAATAAGCTTCAGGTTTGGTTTTGTATTAACTCCATAACTCCAACAAATCACCCCTCAAACCTGAAGCGTAGTCATGCCAAGCTTATCTCTTAAACTTCTAAATGCATCTGCTGTTAGAGGCTTGGTGAATATGTCTGCGACATGGTCTAGAGTATGATAATACTCCAACACTATGGTTTTCTGCTTTACATGGCCTCTAAGAAAATGAAACTGTATATCTATGATTTTTGCTCCTCCCATGGTGTACTTGGTCCTTTGCAAGCTGCATAGCTGATTTGTTGTCTACAAATATCATTGTTGTTTTTTCTTGTGGATGATCCAGCTCCTTTAAAATATTTCTCAACCAAATTGCTTCACAGACTGTAGATGCAGCCGTCACATATTCTGCTACATATGAAGACAAGGCACAACTCCTTGCTTCTTTGCGGTCCAAGAAAATACATTTGATCCAAGATAGAAGACAAATCCAGTGGTGCTTTTTCTCTCATCTTGGTCACCTCCACAATTGCTATTTGAATAACCATACTAACTATGATGTTTTACCATAAGCATAACATAGACCAAGGTTGAGTGTGCCTTTGATATACCTTAAAATCCTCTTCGCAGCTAACAATGAGACTCCTTTGGCATCTCCATATAATAACTCACAAGTCCGGCTGCATAAACGATATCAGGCCTTGTGATCATCAAGTACCTTAGACTACCAACTAGACTTTTGAAGAGAGTCGAGTCTACAAAATTTCATTTCCTTCTCTTGATAGCTTCATTCCTAAAGTTATTAGGGTGTTCACCATGTTGCAGTTACTCATCTTGAATTTCTCCAAGATCTTCTCATGTACTTCTTTTGAGATATAAATATCTCATCTTGTTGCTGCTTCACGTCAATGCCAAAAAAATAAGACATCAATCCATTGTCCGTCATCTCATTCATTGAACATCGCCGCATTGAATTCAACAAGCATCTCGGTGCTACTTCCTGTGTACAACATATCATCAACATAAAGACAAATTATTAGAAATTCGCCTTGATGGCTCCTCTTCATGTAGATGGCATGCTTATAGGGACATTTTGTGAAGCCATTATGAAGATAACCATTGATTCGGCATTCCACACCCGTGGTGCCTGCTTTAAGCCGTACAAGGCTTTCTTCAGGCTATAAAAACCTTGTCTTCTTGTCCTTTTATCAGAAAACCTTCTGGTTGATGTACATACACCTCTTCTTCAAGAATACTATTGAGAAAAGCTGACTTGATATCTAGATGATATATCTTTTACCTGTGATGAGCTGCAAGTGAAATTATATAGTCAAGCAACTAGTGCAAAGACTTCTTCATAGTCGATGCCGTACTTTTGTTTGCAGCCCTGCGCGACAAGTCTCGCCTTGTACCGATCAACTTCACCATCTGCTGTGGGTTTGATCTTGTACACCCATTTGACACTTATTGCCTTGTGACTTTGTGAAAGTGTTGCCAACTCCCATGTGTCATTCCAACTCCCATGTGTCATTCTTCTGGATGACATGAATCTCTTCCTTCATTGTTGATCGCAATAATCTTCTTCCTCAGCCTCTTGGAAAGTGAAAGATTCATGATCAGCATATAAGCAGAAGAGATTAGTCTCTCCGTCTTCTTCTATCTGCTTATAGATCTTCCTAAGCTTCTCTTTTTGATGGGACCTCGTTACACGAAAGATTCACTGCTATTATCTTCCCCAGAAGATGGAAAACCTCTTGCAGGAGATGGTGTAACATGTTGAGGAGATGGTGATGTAGCTGGTGGTGGAACCTCCTGTGGGGACACATCAGGTTCATCCACCACAAGTTGCTCTTTGACAGTCTGTTCATTGCTCCAGCTCCATACTTCAGTTTCATTGAAGATAACATCTTTACTAATTACTAGTTTCTTATTAGTGAATTATAGAGCTTGTATGCCTTCAACTCCTCGCTTTATCCAATGAAAATGCATTTTTGACCATGATTGTCATGCTTCTTCCTTTTGACTTCAGGTACTTGAGCATATGCAACACATCTAAAAAATCGTAGGTGTTCGACACTAGGCGTGTAACCGCTCCATGCCTCTTCAGGAGTCTTACCTTTCACTTTGCTTCGTCGCCACCGATTGAGCAAGTAAGTTTAACACGCCACAGTTTCCACCCAGAACTGCTTTGGCAGTCCCTTTTCTTTAAGCTTGGTTCCTATCATGCAAAGAATGGTGCAGTTCTTTTTTTTCTTCGCGATGTCAATTTGCTGTGGTATGTAGGCAGTAGTAAATTGCCTCTTTATGCCTTGCTCCCTATAATATTCTTGAAACAGATTTGAGGTGTACTCACCACCTCGATCAGATCGGTGAGTTAATAGCTTATGGCTACTCTCCACTTCAACAAGACTTTAAAATTCTTGAAGATAGTAAAGACAGCAGATTTTTCTTTAAGAATGTACACCCACAACTTTCTACTAAAATATCAATAAAGGTAATAAAATATTTATTACCTCCTAAAGAGACAGGATCTAGTGGGCCCGCAGATGTCAGTATAACAAGTTGCAATGGTGCCTCCGATCTCCACGACTTTCCACTGGGAAAGGAAGTCGTGCTTGCTAACCAATTATGCAAACTTCACAAGTATGACTCGGTGGATCAATTTTGGGTAACTTCATACCATGCCGGTTGTAGATAGTAACTTCAGGCCATTGAAATTTAGATAGCCGAAACGAAGATGCCACCTCCATGACTTATTCTTCACGAATCCTTGAAAACACTTTTCAACTTTCGTGTTTAGATGTAGGGGAAACATGCGATTTCTTGTCATCTTAACACAAGTTATGAGACCTCCTTTTGCATTTTGCAACCAAAGAGGGTTGTTCTCCATATATATTTTATATCCTTTTTCGAGTAACTGACTGATGCTGAGAATATTACTATTTATGTTAGGAATATTAAACATTGAAAATATACTCGGGCTTACCATCGCCTTCAACGGGAGTCTTGAAGAATCTCCCAAGCTTACACTTCTATGAACTCTTTCTGCGAGTTCCATGAAAGTTCTTTCTCCCAGCACATGTGGTTGCTAGCATCCCAATCAAGTACCAAACATCATTCTGAACACCTGAATTATCATGAGCAAGAAGAAGAGTAAAGTTATTACCCACATCATTTGTTGCTTCAGAGATATTAGTAAGATCTTCACTTCTATGCCAACAATCTGAGGTATAGTGTCCAAATTTTGACAATTGTAGCATTGGACGTTCTTATTGTTTCCACGTCTAGATATAAATCTTCCTCGATTGCTTCGTCCTCGACCTCTGAAGCTTTGGACCTCCACTTGATTTTGAGTAGTTCGTTCTCTACCATGACTACGACCTCTACTATGTGAGCCTCGATCATTTAGAGACAACTTTGACTCTAATGCTTGTTCCAACATTATAGAACTAGTCTTCTTTGCATGTGTTGCTCATGAACTTAGAGAGATCCCAAAAGCTCCTCTATTGAGATCTCCTTCAATTCTTTGACTCCTTAATTGTCATCACCACGTGCTTGAACTTAGATGTGAGGGATCAAGCAATTTCTCGATCACTCGAATGTCTTCTATCTTTTCTCCATTTCAACTTTTTTTATTCACAATTAAAAGTAATCATGAATAATAATCAGAGATTTTTTCTTCAACTTTCATTTGAGCAGCTTCAAGATCGCCCCTCAAAGTTTGGAGGCGAATTTGCTTCACCCGTTCGACTCCTTTGTACATGGCAGTAAGAGTTTCCCATGCTTCTTTACTCGTCATTGCTTCGGCAACTCTCTCGGAGGTAGACTCGTCCAACCCTTAATTGAGGAGAAAATGAGCCTTGCCATCCTTTTTTCTTTACTCTCTAAGAGCCTTCTTCTATTCAGCGGTGTAGGCGGCTTCTACCTCTGGTGTGGGTTCTTTGAGCCTATCAATGATCAGCTCCCACAACTCTTGAGAACCAAATAGAGCTTTTATTTAAATTGACCAACTATCATAATTATTCTTTGATAATTTGGGTACTTGAGGATTGACAAGGTTATTGGTGGAGGCCATGAGGAGAAGAGAATGGAAGAAAATAATGAAATGGCTCTAATACCAATTGTTGGACGGGGGGACTGGCAAGAGAAGAGGCGATTGATGTTTGCTAACTCCAAGCTCTCTTGAGTACTGGGTTGCTACCCTTTTAGTACCTCCAAAATAAATTCACCTAAACTAATACTTTGCACAAGTGAGAAGCTCTGCAATGCTTTGCTTTGCTTTCTTTGGTTTTCTTCTTTTCTTATACTTTACAACACAACCATATGACCCCTTATATAGGATTGTATACAATAAAATTTCAAGTATAATAAATACATGTGTTAATAACCTCACAAAACTCTCTTAGTAAATATACTATAGGTTTTGCTTAATTTTATTGGTAGAGTCAATAAGCTTTAGTTTTAGTTTGTATTAACTCCATAACTCCAACACTCTCTCCCCCTTTTCTTCTTCTTCTTTCTTCTTTCTTCTTCTCCTTCTCCTCTGTTTCGCACTCCTTCTTCGCCTGCATTACAGACGATTGTCGAGCCGCTGCCTGGGCTTGCAGCATTGCCACCTGCCTACAGGCCAACTTGACGCCGTCCAAGCTCAGCAACTGCCCTAGCGCCTGCACCACATCCTTAGTCATGCCAGCCCATACCTTTGCTTTCTCTTGATGCCTGCACCTGACAGCCCTCACTTTCCTCACCTTCTCTCCTTTCCTCTTCTTCTTC
The DNA here is from genome assembly GCA_038442645.1 of Agave tequilana. NCBI lineage: Eukaryota > Viridiplantae > Streptophyta > Magnoliopsida > Asparagales > Asparagaceae > Agave > Agave tequilana. Next base: position 4,981 of record JAVJIF010013826.1, read on the forward strand.
CATAGCTGTTGCACGCGCCCCTCTCACCTTGCCATGTGTCATACTCACTGCCCACCACGATGAGCCAATGCCATGCCTCTCATTTTGGTCATGCCACTCTCTTCTGTCACGATCGTCGCTGAGTTGTGACACCCTGCCCTGCTCTCTTCATGCTCCGAGATAGCCTTGATCTCCACAGCAACCAACCCAACTCAACCCGACTGATAACAACTTGAATCTACTTATAAATCATCAAACCCAATTGCAGAAACCCATTGTCAAACCTGATATAGTTATTACAAACCCGAGCTCGATTTAGTTGCAGACCCGACTCGTGTGAACAAGAACCCAATCCAACAGAGCATCCGGCTCGGATCCATGATGTATTCAATGTGAGTGTTTTTTAACTCTATTTAAATATAATATGTATTATTGCGTTAAATTAATCAATCATATTTATTTAATATTTGGTGAGTATTTTATTCTTTAAATACATCAGGATTTACAAAATTTACTTGTCAAATATTTATATATGGAACAGTGAGCGTTTCAACTCCTTTTAAATAAATTATGCTTCAGATAGTTAAATTATTATCTATGTATTGAATACGAATGTTTCTTTTACTATCATTAAATATATTATGTGTGAGTGTCTTTCACTTTCAAATTAAATTAGGAATTATTGTGAGCGTTTTCATTTTATTTATATAAATTACGATTTTAATTAATGTGGATAATTTATTATTTAGTTAATGTGATTGTTTTATCCTTTCAAATAAATTATATAAATTGAAACACATAGATAAAAATACTAGTGAGTGTTTTTTATGTATTTAAATTGTTTGAGTATTTTAATTATTTTTCAACAAAATATATTTTATATGTAATTATTGTTCATGCACATTAATTATTGTTCATACAAAAATATATTCAATTAAATACAAATTGAATAACTCTGTGAGTGTTTTATTCTTTTAAATAAATTATGATTTAATGTATTTATTTTGTTATTTATTTGATATTTTTGTTTATTTATATCACTTAATTAATTTTCTGGCATTATGAAAGTTTGTAAATTACATGATTTAATATTCTGGGCATGATAAGGTATTTTGCTCTAAATTCTTCTGTTGTGCCTACATACAAGTTCATATGAATATATATTTAGTGTATGATCATTACTTATTAAGACTTGAATTATTCAATTTATTAATTATTTGTTATCTAGTAAACTACTTAAAATAACCATAATTACTAAAATTCCAAAAAACCAAATGATGAACTTGGTATATTGATACTTCCTAAATGACTTGATATATGATGTATGATTAACAATGTTACTAAACATAAATTCACGTTATTGAAATTATTGAAAATTTTTTGTTATGCGATAATATCATTGTATTATTATATTGTTTTATAGTTATCGTTACCCTGATTATGATCGTAATTGCATTATATCCCAGTTATCTTGTTGACATGGATATTAGACAACTTACACGGGATAGGAAAATTAAAGGTGAGATAATGTATGTATTTTGGGTGGACCTAGAATATTGTTGTGCAACTAAAGACGGTTTCACTGCAAAATTCTAGGGGATAACTTGCACCCAGTATTGTTCATAATGTTATTGTTACTAAATACTTAGTGGTACGATCTAATTTAGCGCCAGGAACATTGGTCGTGGTCCCAGGTATGTATGAGAACCACTTAAAACACAGACAATGTCTCCACCACTCAGTTTCAAATAACCTAGGATCTCAATTAACATGTGTAGTAGGGGTAGTATAGGATGTGTCATTACTGTTTATCATATATTATATTGTCATTGTACTCACAATGTACTGAGTCTTATTATATTATGTAACACCCGCTATAGAATAATCCCGGTTTAATACTCTTGTCCATCAAATTATTGAATATTATATTATAATTATTCATTAACCTTTTCTAAATTGGATAACTGTTTTTAAAGTGTTATGCATGATATACATATATTATAATTATTGTGTATATATTATTTCTATATATAGATACACTAACTAATACAAGAGGAATATGGATAGAAATCAAGATAATACCCACCATGAAAATATTCTATTCTTGATAGTTAGTGAAGAGAGTAGGTGAGCATGAGGGTCTGATCAAGGGCTAGGATGCTCTTGGTTTTGAAAACACCTAGAGGGGGGTGAATAGGTGTTAATGCTAATCTAATGTTCTTTTTAAACAAGTATGAAAGTATGATGCAATCGGTCACTCAAAATAAGAAATTGAAGTCCGAATTCCCCGTGAAGGGCTCTAGAACTTCTCCTCTTTGATTCCTCTAGATTATGAGTTGAGGCGCGTAATTGCTTTCTTGTTGAGATGAGTAACGACCAAAAAATGCAAGTAATGAAATGGATGCAATAATGAAGTGCAAGCAAGAGGTATCACAAGATAAATGTAAAGAAATGAAAAAAAACAATAAGGAAACCAATCGCAAACTCAAGGAATTTGTTTCGAGGTTCGAGCCACCGTTCTACGTCCCCGCCTTCACCACCGTGAAGGATTTTCACTATATCCTCAAAGGAAATTACAAGAGGTCTACACAAGACCGGAGTACCGAACTCCCACTAATCCAATCCTCTACACAAGAGGGATCTCAACACAAAGGTAGAACAAGTAACAAAGTGATCAACAAGGACCACACACTTCTCTCTTACAACTCCTTATAGAATGGGAATGATTTTTGGCTCAAGAAGTGCAGTGAGAAAAATTCAGTTGCAAAGAAAGTAAAAGAGCTTGAAATCCACTAAAAAACAGTAACCAAGAATGCACTTTGAAAATTGAGAGCTTTGAAAACTTTTCTTTCTTTTGGAAACTTGAAAACAAAGGGAATTTTTCTTGATTTTAACAAGGGACTAATGCTATCTATTTATAGGGATTAGAAGAGATCTAATCATCATTATAACTAGTTTAATAGGTCAGGAAATAGCCCCCAAAATCTAGAGATAGCTAACATAAACATCATAATCAAATCCAAGAAATAAAACTCAGAAAACTAGCCGTTGGGGTTGCTGGCGGCTATCGGTTGACCGGCCCGGTCGACCGGCAGTCAAACTTGGCAACTAGCCGTTGGACTCAGTCGGCCGATCGGTTGACCAGAGGCTAAACAAAAACAATACTTTGTTCTGTCGGTCGACTGGCCCAGTCGACCAACAAAACCCGAGAGCAAGGGTATGTCATTCGGTCGACCGGTCCGGTCGACCGGCAGACGTGCACAAACATGCACGCCAAAGCCACAAGGCCCAGTCGACCAGTGCGGTTGACCGATCAACCTGAGCTAGAGCCGGTCGACCGCCCGGTCGACCGTTGGGCCTGAAACAGAATTTTTAAAAGAAAATATTTGAACTTAGAATAATTTTTAAAATAATTTTAAATGGCTATATGATTAAGTAGCATGCTATAAAGGTTGGTATACATGATATAAACAAGATGTAAAAATATAAAATAATTTGAGTCATGTATAACAATCAAGACATGCACCTAAATCAATTAACAAAAACAAAAATCGTATTTTGAAAAATGAAAGTGTGTGTGCGTGTTTTCTTGAGCTAACTTATCATAATCTCATTCTTTAACAAACTAATTCTTACAAGGTTTTAGGCGACTACATGATCTTCAAATTAGGGCTTCTCCATAGAATGTTGTATAGCTTGAATTCTTGAACCCGAATTGAGTCATCTTGAGTCAAAAGTACCTTCCTTTAGGGAAGAACACAACTTGAATCCTTAGAACCCTGAAACACACTTAAACACTAGAAAATGATTAGTACAAATAACTATATATGTTTTGTAATCATCAAAACTCAAATATCGGGTGATTGTAACCTTGGGCCAGCAATCTCCCCCTTTTTGATGATGACAAAACATATGAGTTATTTAATAAAAATATGGGAAAGGAGCTTGGAAGCTCCCCCTCAAATCATGCTATATATATGAATGGCTATATACATGAAAAGTAGAAAGTAAGAACTTTGGCATAAGAAAGACATAGGAATTCAAAACATATTACTCAAAACTCATAACTCAAAACTAGCCTTTTATAACTCAAAACTCAAAAACTCAAAACTAACTTTTCAAAAACTCAAAACTCAAAATAACTTTTCAAAACTCAAAATGCATAATTCTAAAACACAAAATAATAATAAGCTAACTTTTTCTCCCCCTTTTTGTCATACATCAAAAAGGGTAAATATTGTTAAAAAAAATTCATGATTCCATAACACAAACATTCAATTCACAACAAATAAAGGAAAATCTAGCATAGTCTAGTGGTTTTGTAAAAATATCGGCAAGTTGAAAATCGGTAGAAACATATTCAATTTCAATATCACCTTTCTCATAATGATCTCGAAGAAAGTGATACCGAATGTCAATTTACTTAGTCTTACTATGTTGATTTGCATTTTTAGTCATACGAATAGTACTAGTATTATCACAAAGTATTTTAATATGGTCAAAATGTAAATCATAGTAAAGGAGAGTATGTTCATCCAAAGGACTTGTGCAACATGCCCCTGCCACAACATACTCCGCCTCGGGGGTTAAGAGGGCTACCGAATTTTGCTTCTTGGAAGACTATGAAACAAGACAATTATCGAGAAATTGACATGTTCCACTTGTACTCTTCCTATCCACTCTACAACCCGCATTGTCGGCATCCGAAAAACTCATCATGAAAAATTGTTCGGTCTTCGGATACCACAAACCTATTTCAATCGTGCCCTTAAGGTATCTAATAATGCATTTTACCGCAATCAAATGGGACTCTTTAGGACACGATTGAAATCGAGCACAAAGACATACACAAAACATAATGTCCGGCCTACTAGCCGTTAAATACAACAAGCTACCAATCATGCTACGATAAAGCTTAATGTCTACACTTGTACCTTGTGCATCCTTGTCATGCTTTTAGGTGGTAGCCATGGGAGTTTTGCTTGTCTTAGCCCCTTCAAGTCCAAATCTCTTGATAAGTTCCTTCGTATACTTGGCTTCATTGATGAAGATCCCATCCTTTCTTTGCTTGATTTGGAGACCAAGGAAATAGTTAAGCTCGCCCATCATAGACATCTCAAATTCCTCCTTCATGCATGATTCAAAAACTTTGCAAAGATTTTCATTAGTAGAACCAAATATGATAGCATCAACATATATTTGAACTATAAGTATATCATTTTCAACATGTTTTGTAAACAAAGTAGTATCTATCTTTCTTTTATTAAAACCATTAGAAATTAGAAATGAAGAAAGTCTTTCATACCAAGCTCTAGGGGCTTGTTTTAAACCATAAAGAGCTTTGTCAAGTTTGAAAATAAAATCTGAATGTGTAGGATCAACAAACATGGGGGTTGTTCAACATACACCTCCTCTTCAATAAATCCATTTAAGAAAGCACTTTTTACATCCATTTGAAAAAGTTTAAAATCTTTATAAGAAGCAAATGCAAGTGTCATCCGTATGGCTTCAAGCCGTGCTACAGGTGCAAAGGTTTCCTCAAAATCGATACCTTCGACTTGAGTGTAACCTTGGGCTACTAACCTAGCTTTATTCCTAACAACATTTCCCGACTCATCCAACTTGTTCTTAAAGATCCACTTAGTACCAATTATTGGTCTATCGTGGGCCTAGGAATAAGATGTCAAACTTGGTTGCGCTCGAATTGATTGAGCTCCTCTTGCATGGCTAGCAACCAATATGAGTCGCCCTCGGCTTCAAGGATGTTCTTTGTTCAAAGTGAGAAATAAATGCATAGTGCCCACAAAGATCATGAAGTTTAGAACGAGTAGTTACCCCTTTTGATACTTCATCTATAATAAGATCCTTGGGATGATGTGGATTGTATCTCCAATCTTTTGAAAGTGGTTGAGTAGTCTCCACTTCAACTTCTTGAACTTCATTTCCTTGAACTTTATTTTCTTGAACTTCATTTCCTTCATCACCCTTTGGCATGTCTTCAAGAGTAGGTGAGTCCTTCAAAGAAATTTTCTCCATGTCTTCATTTAGGGAATCTATTTCTATAACATTCTCAACAAACACATTAGATCCCTCAAACTTTACATGTATAGATTCTTCAATAGTCAAGGATGACTTATTGAAAATTTTATAGGCTTTACTAGTGCTAGAGTAACCAACAAAAATTACTTCATAAGACTTTGCATCAAATTTACCTAAATTATCTTTAGTATTCAAAACAAAACATTTACAACTAAAAACTTTAAAGTATGAAACATTTGGCTTTCTCGAAAAATAGATCTCGAAAGATGTTTTTGAAGTATTTTTGCATAAGAAAACCCTATTTGATATGTAGCTAGATGTGTTAACGGCCTCGGCCCATAGATAATGAGGGAGACCATATTCATTTATCATTGTCCTAGCCATCTCTTGTAATATACGATTTTTCCTCTCAACGACTCCATTTTGTTGTGGAGTTCTAGGACAAGATAGTTCATGCTTAATTCATGTTCTTCACAAAAAATGGTAAAGGGTTGGTTATTGAATTTACCACCTCCATCACTTCTTATTCTTAAAATAAAAGAATCTTTTTCCTTTTCAACTCTCTTCTTAAAGACTTGAAAATATGAAATGGCTTGATTTTTATGCTCTAAAAAGAAAACCCATCTAAAACGAGAGAAATCATCAACTAAAACGAAAGCAAAACGATTCCCACTTAGACTTTTGGTTTGTGTAGGACCAAACAAATCCATATGGATCAACTACAAAGGTCGTGATGTCATGATATCTTTGATTGACTTAAAAGAGGACTTGGTTTGTTTCCCAAGTTAGCACGCATCGCAAATGCAGTCCTTTTTAAAGTTCAAGTAAGGAATACCTTTCACCATTTCTTTATTGTTTAATCTAGATAGATGGTCAAAAGAAATGTGGCCAAATCTTCTATGCCACAACCAAGAGTCATCATTGAGGGCTTTCAAACAAGTAGCATTGCATAGCATATTAGACATGTCAATCATATATACATTGTTTTCACGAAATCCAGAAAATACATGCATTGGATTGTCTATCAATAACACTACATGCTAGGTCATCAAAAATATTAAAACCTTTATCACAAAGTTGACTAAGACTCAAGAGATTATGCTTGAGGCCATCAACTAAAACAATATTTTCTATTAAAGGAGATGTACCATGTTTAACATTACCAATACCAATGATCTTTCCTTTAGCGTCATCTCCGAATGTGACGGTGCCACCTTCATGGTATGTTGATAGGGTTGCGAAGTTGTTGATATCCAAATCATGTGCCTTGAGCAACCACTATCAAGATACCACAATCCCTTACGTCGTTGGGCTTTGGAATGTACCTACGTCATTTAACAAATTTGTTGACTTTAGTACCCAAACTTTCTTGGGTCCTTGAATGTTAGTATTCCGAACCCAAACATGATTATGCGATGTATTAATCCTATCATAGCAAAATTTAACCAAATGACCTTTACGGCCACAATATGTGCATGAAAGACCTTACCATACATGAATGCATGATGTGTGTGTGGAGTGTGAGCATGTTTAGGGTGCTTGGCATGATGTAAAGGTTGTGATTTATGAGCATGAGTATGAATAGCATGTGAATATTTCTTAGAAAACATAGCATCTAGTCTAGTTTTATCAAATTCACATTTCTTCAAGACTACTCCAAATGAATCAATTTTCTCTTTTAGCATGAAAATTTCATTTTCATCAAATTGTGAAAATTTACCTTTGCAAGAAATTTTATAGTTATCAAAATCCTTTTGTGTAGAAGATAGAGTAGAAAACAATTTATCTTTTTCTTTTATAAGAATGAAAACTTTGTAGTTGAGTGATTCATTTTCCTTTTTCATTTTCAAGTATTTATTTTTGAGAAAATTATACTTATGAGATAGTTCTTCAAAAGCTTCTCCTAATTCATCTATAGATAGTTCACAATCAAAGGAAGTATCGGGAGTTACCTTACTTGTGCTTTCATTTGCCATGAAACACATGTTGGCGGTGTCGACTTCCTCATTGGATTCACTCTCCGATCCCAAGTAGCCTTTAAAGCTTTCTTTTTGTATGGCTTCTTGGAGGTGGAGGGTTTGCTTTTGATTTCTGGATATTCCGCAACAATATGACCAGGCTTCCGGCAATTGAAGCAAATGATTTTCTTCTCTTCTTTACCTTACCATCTCCTTTTATTTTGGAACTTTACCTTGTTGTACATTCTCTGAACGTTCTTTATAAGAAAAGAAAGATCCTCATCATCCTCTTCTTCATCATCGCCGTCGGAGTAGGTGGAAGAACTCTTGAAGGCAATAGCTTTCTTCTTGGGAGGAGCCATCTCTTCTCTTACTTTTCTTTCCATCTCATGGGTCTTAAGATTCCCAATGAGACCTATAAGCTTCATTTCTTGCTTGTCATTTAGCTCCTTCAAAGTAGTGGCTTTAACTTCCCAAGATGGAGGGAGTGCACGGATGATCTTCCTCACTTTTTAGTCGTTGTCAATGCCGTCACCTAAAGAAGAAAGTCTATTAGTAATCTTTGTAAACTTAGTAACCATATCATCTATGGTTTCATTCTCTTGCATAGAAAAATTTTCATATTGGGAACGAAGAAGGTCGATTTTTACCCTCTTTACTTGTGAAGTCCCCTCATGAGTGACAAGTAAGTGAGTCCCAATCTCATGTGCGGATTTGCAATGAATGACTCTAGAAATATCATCATCATTAAGAGCTTGAAGCAAGGCATAGTGTGCCCTAGCATCTAGCATTAGCGTCAAACTCTTTCGTGCAATATCGGACCAAGTGTCCTCATCACCAAGGGGTGCACTAAATGGTTTGGTCACCGCCTCTGCAACCCGGCTTCCTAAGGATTGCAAAAACACGGTCATCTTAACCTTCCATATGGGAAAGTTAAGACCATCAAACATTGGTGGGGTCTTAATTCCTTCGGCCATTTTTACTAAGTGAATGAGGATGAAAAATGAATATAGTGATTAGCAATATAGGATCTCTCTAAGGTTGTTAAGCCAAGAGCCTAGAGACCAATGCTCTGATACCAATTGAAAAACGCCTAGGGGGGTGAATAGGTGTTAATGCTAATCTAATGATCTTTTTAAACAAGTATGAAAGTATGATGCAATCGGTCACTCAAAATAAGAAATTGAAGCCAAATTTCCGTGAAGGGCTCTAGAACTTCTCCTCTTTGATTCCTCTAGATTATGAGTTGAGGCGCGTAATTGCTTTCTTATTGAGATGAGTAAAGACCAGAAAATGCAAGTAATGAAATGGATGCAATAATGAAGTGCAAGCAAGAGGTATCATAAGATAAATGTAAAGCAATGAAAAAAACAATAAGGAAACCAATTGCAAACTCAAGGAATTTGTTTCAAGGTTCAAGCCATCGCTCTACGTACCCGCCTTCACCACCGTGAAGGATTTCCACTATATCCTCAAAAGAAATTACAAGAGGTCTACACAAGACCGGAGTACCGAACTCCCACCAATCCAATCCTCTACACAAGAGGATCTCAACACAAAGGTAGAACAAGTAACAAAGTGATCAACAAGGACCACACACTTCTCTCTTACAACTCCTTATAGGATGGGAATGATTTTTGGCTCAAGAAATGTAGTGAGAAAAATTCAGTTGCAAAGAAAGTAAAAGAGCTTGAAATCCACTGAAAAATAGTAACCAAGAATGTACTTAGAAAATTGAGAGCTTTGAAAAATTATCTTTCTTTTGGAAACCTAAAAACAAAGAAATTTTTCTTGATTTTAACAAGGGACCAATGCCACCTACTTATAGGGATTAGAAGAGATCTAATCATCATTATAACTAGTTTAATAGGTCAGGAAATAGCCCCTAAAAATTCAGAGATAGCTGACATAAACATCACAATAAAATCCAAGAAACAAAACTCAAAAACTAGCCGTTGGGGCTGCTGGCGGCTGTCGGTCGACCGGCCCGGTCGACCAGCAGTCAAACTTGGCAAATAGCCATTGGACTCGGTCGACCGGTCGGTCGACCGAGGCTAAACAAAAACAATACTTTGTTCTATCGGTCGACTGGCCCGGTCGACCGACAAAACCCGAGAGCAAGGGTATGCAAGTCGGTTGACCGGTGCGGTCGACCGGCAGACGTGCACAAACGTGCGCGCCAAAGCCACAAGGCCCGGTCGACTAGTACGGTCAACCGATCTGGCCTGAACTAGAGCCAGTCGACTACCCGGTCGACCGTTGGGCCTGAAACAGATTTTTATAGGAAAAATTTTGAACTTAGAATAATTTTTAAAATAATTTTAAATGGCTATATGATTAAGTAGCATGCTATAAAGGTTGGTATACATGATATAAACAAGTTCTAAAAATATAAAATAATTTGAGTCATGTATAACAATCAAGACATGCACCTAAATTAATTAACCAAAGCAAAAACCGTATTTTGAAAAATGAAAGTGTGTGTGTGTTTTCTTGAGCCAACTTATCATAATCTCATTCTTTAACAAACTAATTCTTACAAGGTTCTAGGTGACTACATGATCTTCAAATTAGGGCTTCTCCATGGAATGTTGTATAGCTTGAATCCTTGAACCCGAATTGAGTCATCTTCAGTCAAAAGTACCTTCCTTTAGTGAAGAACACAACTTGAATCCTTAGAACCCTGAAACACACTTAAACACTAGAAAATGATTAGTACAAATAACTATATATGTTTTGTAATCATCAAAACTCAAAAACCAGGTGATTGTAACCTTGAGCCAACAGGTTTGGGTAGGGAACACTTGAATTGAAATGAGTGACATGGCAAATTTGTAAATATTGAACCTTTTGGATCTGAATATCCTCACCAAAAATCATTCATTTCTTCATCTTCTCTCTCAAAGAAACTCTCCATGGTAAGCCCTAGAAACCCAACATTCCTTCACAATTAAACCCTAAAAAACTCTCCTTTTCTTTCCCTTTCTCTTTCCTATTGCTTTCTTCCTTTCCTTTCCTTCATTTGAAGCCAATGAGGGGAGGGGGAGTGGCACCCGAGCCCACCTGTAATATCCATGTTCACTAATACCATGGTAAATACTATGTAATAATTTTATATTATAGTATATAAGTAATTAACAATTGTTTAATTAAAAAAGAAAAAAGATAGAACGAAAAAGAAAAAGGAAAAGAAATAAATAAAATAAATTAAAATACATGAAATTATACTGTAGCAAAATACTATAGCAACAAAACTATAGCAGACCCAATCCCAGACTCAAATTTAGACCCAATACTGTAGTAAACCTGTTACTGTAGCTAGCAGACCCGTTATGAACTTTTAATTGATTTTACGCTTAAATTAATTCACAAAAACAAAAAAAATCAGAAAAATTCTTGCAAAATCAGAAACTGAAATATGACTCTTTAAAATTATTTTTGTAGTCATATCACTTAGAATAGCTCAAAATTAAATATTTCTTATAATTATTATTTAAATTTAATGTAGATTATCGAGTTAACTTGCAAAGTCTATATTCGGATCCGTGACGATTTTAGGTGAGTGTTTTGAACTATTTCTGCATGAGTATATTTTATCATTGAAAATTTTTATAATTATGCATTTATTTATTTAAAAGGCAATTTTTTAATTGTTAATTCAAAATTTTCAAGCATGTAAAATAGTTAGAAAATTGTAATGTTAATGAAATAATTTTATTGATATTTTTTTCTCTGTAATGTTTATTTATTTCCTGCATGTAACCATTTTATATGTTTTAGATGAATAACTATAAATTTCGAAAATAATATTGTGGAATTATTAAATGGTTGCTCTTTAGAGAAAATGGATTAAAAATAATTATTAATACAAAAAATTCCAGAAAATTAGATAAATCATTTTGAATATATATTGAATTAACTTATGATATTTGAATTGTTATGCATATATGTCATATGAAATAAAAGAATTTGTGTTACTAAAATTACTGGAAAAATACTGTTGTCATGTATACTTTGATATACACACTGATATTGATTGATTCCAGTTATTTAGATAACATTGATATTTAAATACTTTCACTTGGTGGGAAAATTGATAGAGGAAACGGTATCGGTATTTTGGGTAGACCTAGGATATAGGATGTGTAACCGACATGAGGGTTCCACTGTAGGGTTTCCGGGGATGACTGGCATCCATCTGATATTACTGCTGTTACTATTACTGTTACTGAGTACCTAGCGATACTGGTCTGATTCTGCGCCTGGCATCTGGGGCCATGATCCCGGATATGCACGGGACCCAGATAAAGCACATAACCCATCTCTATCTATCAATTTCAAATAACAACATTCAATATCTGATGATAAATTATAGTATATAAAAAATATAGTAGGCATGTAAATGTTAAACTGTTAACAATTTCACAGTTATGCATATTTATCTTATATTTTCTGATGTAATGCATGTTATGATATTAGTGATGTCTTTAGTTCTATATATATACATGTTATTGCATCATTCCCTTATTTTATTACTCACTAGGTCGCTTATTGATGACTCTGAGTTTGTTTGCTCAGATCCTGGTTCAGAAACACCTCAAGACCAAAAGTACTTCAAACACATGACAGAACTTCAGAGTTAGGGTTACATCCACTTTAAGTTGTGAGGATCTTATATTTTATGTACTTTATTTCCTTAATGTAAAAATGCAAACTTTTTTATGACATTTGTACTTGTGCAGTAAAGCTGGAATATGTAATAACTTTAATGTATTGAAATTTTTTTAATTGAGGATTAGCATATTAACAATAATAAATAACCGGCTCTCATCGCCTACCCGCAATAGTGTATTTTGGCTAGCGGGGCGTGATAGCACCCGAGCTCAGGCGCGCCCTAGCCGGAGGGAGGGGCCATGGTTGGGGGAGGGGAATCCAAGGAGATAGCGGAGGAGACCGGTTCAAACCTAGATCGTGTGAATTTCATCAACAAAGAGGTGAGAGAATCTTTTTGAGTTCTCATCTAAAATTTCTTCATTTCTGAAAATATCATGGGTTATTGAAAGTATTATATTCATATTAATTTATTATTTGTGGGTGTCATCAAATTGATAGAAAATTTTAACTTGATTGTGTATATGCAAATCTGTCAAGTCTGTAAAGATCTATGGCCTAAAAGTTATAGTTCGGTTTCTCTAGGCACTTAATTGAATCATGTCATGTAATAAATCGTTGGAAAGAGAAACGAGTCTATTTTCCAATAGTATTTACCATGTCTTGATTGGATTTCTGTACAAGAAGCTATCATTAGATTACTACATACTAGTTAGAAACTGTTCAATTGATGAATTACAGAATTTTGAATAGCGGAAAAGTCAGTCTATTAGGACTATTTATATGAAGTAAATATGTCATATAATAAATCATTAGAAAGATAATTAAGTCTAGTTTCCATCAAAATTTCTTGTGTCTCTTTTAGAGGTCTAAAATAAGAGTTATATGAAAAAAACATCAATTATTCGGAGGGACAGAGCTGCAGAATTCTGCTTAAACAAGAATTTTCTGTCTAATTACTATTATTAAACTAAAATATTTGTAGTAAATGATATACAATTAGAAAGATAAATAAGTCTCTTTTCTAATGGTTTTAGTCGCGTCTCAGTTGAGTGGTTGATGTAGGAATTATTTTTGAAATATCATAACTGGTCCATAATTCTGTATAGTATAAGATTTTCGTTGTTGAATCATTTCAAGTCAGATATGACCAGTTGACTTAAATCATTACAGTCATGTAATATATACAAAAAGTAAGCCATATGAATCCTATAGAATCGCTACAGGAATTTGATTGTTATATTCCATTAATCTAGATAACTAGCTAGTAAGCTTCCAAAAGTATAAAAGTTTTTTATATGAATGTCAAATAAAAGATACAATATTATAAAGATTTCTAATACTACTGAGCCTCTTATAGGTAGTAAGGAGACGGATTCAGATTAGAACCCATACGAGAGAAGCGGCCAACTTTGAGTTCTTAAGAAATTATAGCTTGTTGTCAAATGGATAGTAAGATTACAAGAGTTTAAATAGGTGAATTATTAATTAAAAAACTCAATTATTCTCATGTGATACAAATTCCTAAAAGAGAAGGTACGGGCAAAGTACTTGAAGTCTACCCATTAAGTTGTATGTTCTTCGTATAATCATACAATAGATGGATTTTAAGAGTAAATTAATAATTTATGATGATGGTATTGAGTGATAATTAGGTAACTAGTAATGAATATTAGGTATAACACGTAATTTAGAATCAGTGACATGATTGCGATATGCTGATGATGAATTAAGCAGCAATTAAATTAAGTCATATAATGCTAGTGACATTCATTTAAGTAACCGATAATTATGACAACCGGTAATTGTAAGAGTGGTTTATAAGAATTGAAAACCAGTGAAACTGTTATTTGTGGAAATTAAAATTTAATAATGCAATAAGAATAATTAACAAAGACTATAGCATAACCTACATAGAAAATGTTACTATTGAATAACTGGTATATTATATTTACTTAGGAATCAATATCTTTATTTAAAATCAGATTTCAACTAATCGAGACTGGTTAAGAAATGTAGCGATAAATCATAATAGGGTTAACTCAAAGAGAGAAATACTCCATTTATGTGGCTATGTGATATTAACTCATACCTAATAATAGATATACCCAGAAGTAAAGCAAAATGGATTATATTCAAAAACTAAACCCATAAATCATAAGTTGAGCAAACTGGTCGTCTAAGTTTAATTGAATCTTATAGTAAGCGGAATTGGATATGAACAAAATTGTGATTACTGTCACTATTAACAATCTATATGTGGTGTTGTTCATGTATAATTCAAGTAGGTAAATTAATGATTGAACTAATTATTATAATACTTAAAGGATTTATTAAAGAAAATAGAATTGATAATCTTTGGCAAATTAATAAATGGATGAAAAACCTTACTTGATATAGGCATAAGCTTAAATAATGGTTTATCTGGTGATTAGGAACTTAAGTAAGTAGTTAGTCAACCGGCACTTTTAAATCTTAAAATGACAATATGACAGAACCCAAATACATGAATATATCTGAATCATCTTTATATATATATATGAATACTATGAAAGAGATCTGAAGAAGAGAAAATAGAGATAAGAACCCTGTCATAAATTGGTAAACTATTAACACTTATTCCTATTAGGAATTTGCCTCATGATTCTTTTGTTACCAATGGTTAATAACTGCTAGCCTCTCAATGGTTGCACATAAATTATTTGATTTCACATGCGTTATTCATCCATCCACCGCCTCGTGTTTGGACTTGCTCTTATTGATCTTCTAGTTGTTCTTATTGACTCTTTTGCCATCTCGATTTTGTAGTGATTCTTTATTTGTGTTTATGTTCAGCTACTCCGTTACTAGTAAAAAACTTAATTCATACAATTTTGATGTAAGAACAACAGTTTTGGTTAAGTGGTGATTATTAACCGTAAGTGGGGAACTTGTGAACTTTAATCAGGTGGAGATTAATAACATGAACTAGTAGTTAGATTAACTATACAAATCTGGTTGGTAATGACATTCATGAAATTGATAACTGTAATATAGTGCACTTGACATATGTACACATGCATGTTGTATTTATGACTATCGTATATAACTGTGTTCCATCGTGAACTAGTGAATTGGAGTGAAATATAGATTATGAATAATGTATAGATATTCTTTTGATAATTTAGTATTAGTGTTAATATAAACATTGAGACGAATGAAGATAATGGCGTATAGCTCTAACTGATGTGTTTGTGAACAACTGATACCATAAGGTTCCTCGGAAACTAAATTGAAAATCTCTAAAAAGGAGAGTCTAATATGGAATTTTATGACTTATTAAATAACTTGTAATATGGACTTAAATTAGTGAATAACCTATGCCTCAATCTTAAGTAATAACTCCGGTGAAAGGAAAGGGAGATGTTGCTTATGTGCAACTTATTAGGCTATCTATAACTAACAGACATACTAAGGCCAAAATATGGTTGGTTGACTAGTCAACTCTATTAATTAAATACCAAATGTATAAAGGAGAAGTATATTTAACTACAAAACCCAATCATGTGACCCAACTATGTGTGTTCAGAGTGCAAATAATTGTTTGTTATGGTTATACATGTATACACCTGTAAATGAAGTGAGTAGATCACTGTAGTGTTAACTTGTAACATGTATACATGCATCCACATATATAATGAATCACATCCATCTCTTTGGAAATGGGATTGATTAGCTAGAAGCAATTAATAATAATTGGTCAATAATTCTTATTGTGACGAATTGATTATTATCTGTGCATGTTTACACATATACATATATGTTGCATTTATGCATGTTGGAGGAAATGGCCAGACGGGAGCAAGTAGGATGGGAAAGGTGGAGTTATTACTATATCATATATATTTATAACGGAGGAAGGGCCGACGGGAGCCGGTAGGAGGGAAAAGATTGTGTTATTATTATACAATATATTTGTGTATATATAAGGGAGGAAGGGGCCAGGAGGAAGGGGTCGAGCAGGGAAGATGGTGTTATTGTGATAATATATATATATATATATGTGTGTGTGTGTGTGTGTGTGCGTGTGTGTGTGTGTATATAACAGAGAAAGGGGTCAGGGGGAGCCGGTAAGAGGGGAAAGACAGTGTTATTGTGATACAATATATATGTGTGCTTGTGAATAATGGAGGAAGGGGCTGGGCGAGTGCCGGTAGGAGGGGGACAATGAATAATCCCAAACTTCATTCGTGTCTTGCATATGCACATGAATAATGCATGAGGTGTATTTCAGTAAGTAGGATATGTCAATGTTGTGAAGTGTGATGATTATATGATATACAAGAACACCTGTAATATATGTATTATTTGGATGGATTAATTACATTTATGAAAGCATGATTGTGATTGCCGCACCCCGTACATGATATATGAGATGCGTATGCGTTTCATACTATGAATACATAAGAACTTGAAAATAAACTAAAAATAGCTATGATAATATTTTACTTAACCCAGAGACCCGTACTATGTAAAATAGAAACCTAAGAAAGATAAAGAGAATCAATAACCAAAATAGTCGAGCTATACCAATGGATGATCCAGATCTCGAAGACATTTACTTTGGTTGCTTCTATATTTATTCGATGTCGGATTTCTAATTGTGGCCACATCCAATTTTGCCTCCATCACTTGGCATAGTTCATGCTATGTTGATTAACATACCATTGTTTGATTTTCTTCTAATTCTACTCATTGAGCTGTCGAGTTGACTGATATGTTACAGATCGCATCGATGCAGGGGTTGGCTTAAGATGCCTGGAGTTCATTTTGTATAAATCTATTTCACTTAATTTAGTTGAAATCAGATGCTCAAAAAATTGTTGAATCGAGCATGAGTAAAATTTCCCTCTTATTTTCACTTAATTTATGTGGTTTAATTTTAATAATTTTGTTCCCCGTATCCTATCAGAAACTTGATTATTTTTAATATTAATTATGGAAGCTAGCTAATTATAGTATTAATTAAGAAAGCTAGTTAATTGTAATATTAATTGTGGAAGGTAGCTAACTATAATATTAATTGAGTATAGAATGATAATCATGGTATAAATTGTGTAAATTCGTTAATTATGATATCGGAGAACCTCGACTCATTTCTGATGCTGCTGCCACTTCATATTGAAAATCACCTTGAGGTCTTATTCAATCTCATAATTCTTCTTTGCCTTTGTTGTATTACTTCTTCTTTCCTTTCGCAGATGCTTTCCGAGATTCAAGGTCCTCCATTAGTTTTTGCCATTTGGGTTTGACCGTTGAAATCTTAAAATTAGGTATAGCTTGGTCACTTTCTTCTCCACTTGCTTCATCTTTTGTTCTGTTGATATCAGAATCATCATGGGCATGATTAGTTTGCTCTTGTGAGTATGAAGCACCAATACAAGTTCAAACATATCATGTTGTTATGGTAACCAAAGGTTCTGGAACCTATAAGGCAACTGCATGACGCTGACGTTGTTACTTATTGATCCCCTGATATTGATGCATTCATGATTGCTGTTGTTGATATTGCTGGGGGTGCTGTTGCAGTAGAGATGTTGTCGCTGCTGCTAGTGTTGTCGCTACCGCAGGAGATGTTGCTGGCGTTTCCTTTGCTGCAGATACTATCACTGCTGCTTGAGATGCTGCCGCTGTTGCTGGAGATGCTGCTTTTATTTCCTTTCTGCAGATGCTTTCGCTGCTGCAGTAATGCTGCCACTGCTACTGGAGATGCTGCTGATGAATTCACTGCTGCTATGGAATCTGATAATGCTTGGGCATCTACTGCTATTTTGACTGGTTAGATTTTCCTGACAATTATGGTCCATTCCTAGAACTCTCTCCCATTGCTGCTCAATATGTTCCAGTAGTTATACCTAAGGCTGAACCTTACTCCTCTTCTGTTTCCAGACTGGCTTAGCTGGACAATGGTTAGGTACATGACCAAAAGTAAAACATGTGGGGCATTTTGGGGGTATCCATTCATACCCCACCCCCACTGCCACTTCCTCTCCCTCTTCCAACTGCAATTGAACTATTTTGGGTAGATTATTTGTCACAGATGTTTCAATGAGACAACGTGTATAGGACGACCTCTCGCCATTAGCTGTTGCTTTGTTCATATGTACGGGAGCTCCATTAAAACTAGCAATCCTACTAATAATTTCTCTTGACTAAAGTTTCAGATGTAGAGATGGAAATCTAACCCCCAATGGGACTGAGGATATAAGGTCACTTTCAATCCCTACTTGTTTAGTCCACTTCTTAAGAACAATCAAGAGACCATCAAACAACCAAGGACCAATTTGTAGAATACACTCACATTCTCCTGCATCTCCAATCTTGAAGAAAAAGAATCCATTCTCTCTTTAGTTGGTTTCAAGTGAACATAATGGCTTCCATATGTGATTAACACAAGATTTTAATTGCAAATAGAAAGGTTTATTGCCAACCACATAGCCTACAAGGGTATTGCTCCATCTATTCACATTGGTAATAATCTCAGATTTAGGAATTTTAGCATATATTTTACCTTCCAAAGAGCGCTCCAGTGCAATGAAATCCACCTATAGTCATCATCAAGTTTCCTTCCCGAGTTGCCAATCTGATTCCATGGAGCAGCTAGGGATCCTTTGATAAATTTACAATGTTGTATCGGGCATTGAGTGATGGAAGATGTCTTGATTCCCTTTTGCACTTGTTGTTGTTTAGCCCCCTGGCCACCTGAAGCCACCTGAATGTTCTGTTCGCCAATAGGATCTCGGCTATGTAGAGATTGGAGAAGCCCCGGCCACTGCTCCACATCAAAAATACTCACTGGTCCTTGCCAAGCATCCGCAAAATGTACACCATGAGATTTTGCCACACATTGTGTCCGTATTAAGCCTCAGACCCTTGCATGCCTGGGCCTTGCCCAGAAAAACCTTTCGATATTGTATGGCCTTGTCTTGAAGGCAACCTTTTGAAAGGCAACTGGAGGGGGGTGAATAGGTGCTAGTTAATAAAAATGCGGAAATGTAAAAATTAAAAATGAACAACAAAAATGGCCAACTCAAAAATAAGAAGTGAGGCCGGATTCTCAATTATGGGCTCTAAAACTTCTCTTAATTCCTCTTAAATAAGAGTTGAGGTGCACAATTCCCTTATTGTTTGAATGAGAAAAACCGACAAGTATGAAAGATGCAAATAATATACAACAAATAGTGTATGAACAATGTAGAGTAAAAAAAAGCAAGTATAAGCAATATAGAGTGTGAGCAAGAGTAAGAGAAATGGCAATCACAAACTCAAAATATTTGTTTCGATGTTCGAGTAACTTGCTTTACATCCCCGCCTTCACGGCGTAAAAGATTTCCACTATCTACTAAGGATTTCGACTAAGGACTCAATACAATAGTCTATATAAGACTCGGAGCTCCAACTCCAATCTTCAGACCTCTACATAAGAGGTGAGCTTAAAGCCAATGAAGAATACAAACTCTTGGTGAACACAAAGATCACAAACTCTCTCTTTACAACTTCCTAAACTTTAAAGATAGAATTTGAGGCTCAAGAAATTTGTGTGAAAGAAAAATCAATTGAAAAGAATGAACTTGAAAGCTTAAAACTTTCAAAAATTGATTTGGAATGAAAGCTTTTAAACAATTTTTCAAAACTTTCTTTTGATTTTTCTTGATATTTCTTGATGTGAATTGATATGAAACTCTTCAAATGAATTCTATTTATAGGCAATAAGTAAATATCATTAGAGAATTAATTTGGGCAAATTTTTTTTGCTAAAATCCTAATAAAGTTAAAAATGTCCATTTGGGAAAAGACAAAATCAGTTTAAATTAAAAACTAGCTATTTTGCCCTTTCTTGTAGTCTGGCAGTGACCGAGCGGTCGACCAGCCACGACTACTGAAAGTAGTCATTGCCAGCAACCGGGCTATCGACCTAAAGCTAGAAACAGAAACTCCCACAATTGGGCTCGGGCCAAAACGGTCGACCGAACCCATTGGTCAAATGAGCTCAAGAGTATCGGTCGACCGGGCGGTCGGTTGAAACACTGTACACATATACATGAGTATCTATGTGCACATTCAGTCGACCTCTCGATCAGCCGAGATCTTCGCAAAACTCACTTAACACTCGGGCCGTCGACCGGGCAACCATCGGATCAGGCCAAAATTCCCAAAACTGTGTTTTTGAATATCTATTTAATTTTTAAATAATATAAATATTAGAAATAATTTGATAATGATTTAGACTATGAACTACATGTAAACAATTTGAGATAAAAATCATGATAAATATATCAAAAACATGTATAGATAAACTAGTTGAAAAAACTAGTTATTTTGAAAAATCTTTTTTTTTTGTGCGAGAGACTTCTTGAGCATTAATATAACACTCTAAATTTAAATATTCTAATTTCTTACAAGGGTTGCATAATCGTCAAGTGGGCTTCTCAATAATTCACTCTTTGATCTTCCAAACTTGAATCTCATGCTTAAATGAACTTAAACACTTCAATACCTTTCTTTTGAGGAATATTAAAATGAGATCTTAATTCTTGAACCCTCTATCTCAAAAACACTTAAACTTGATTAATACCTCATAACCAAATGTATTTTGGAATCATTAAAACATACGTGGTGATTATACCCTTGGGCCAACAATCTACACCTTTTTGATGATAAAAAAATACATATGTTTATTTATATAAAAATATGAAGAACTTGAAAAAACTCCCCTTGAAATTATGCTTATAAAAATCAAGTTCACCATGACACATAGATATAGCAATAATTAGCAAATCACATGCATATTGATAGAATTGACAATTTAAAACAATATGCATAAAAATCACCATCCATCCTTCCTTTCCTTCATCCGCCAAATATATATGAAATAGAGAGTAAGATAACTAAATAAATATTGCATAAAAACATGTTAAATGAATATAAGTGGATATAAGACAAAATAATTCAAACAGAGTTCTTCTCACCCTTTTTGTCATGCATTAAAAAGGAGATAGAAGACACCAATTTTGAAAAACATGATACCAATTAAAAAAATATCAATAATATATCAATTGAAAGTGTAAACATGAGGACAAATACTAATTGAAATCAAACAAATAATACAAAAGAGATACCAAATTTAAAATTCAAAAACTCTAAACATTGATATCAAGGATCCATTATACAAACATAAATTCACCATAAATGAAAGAAAATCGATTATAATTAGAGGATTTTGTAAAAATATCGGCCAAATAAAAATAAGTAGAAACAAAATCAATTTCAATATCACCTTTTTCATAATGATCTCTAAGAAAATAATATCAAATCTTTATATGCTTGATTTTACTATACTGATTTGCATTCTTGTCATATGAATAGCACTATTATCACAAAAAATCATAATATGATCATAATGCAAATCATAATGAAGGAGAGTATGTTTCATCCAAAAGACTTGTGCATAATAAGCCCCGGCTGTAACATACTCTGTCTTGGCGGTTGAGAGGGTTACATGAATTTTGTTTCGTGGAAGACCACGAAAAAGGCAATTTCTTAAAAATTGACAAATACCACTAGTGCTCTTCCTATCCACTCTACAACCGGCATAGTCGATATCCGAAGAACTCATCATTGAAAATTGTCTAGTCTTTAGATACCACAAGACCATACCAATAGTGCCATTAAGATATTTAATAATGTGTTTTGCCACAATCAAATGAGACTCTTTAGGACAAAACTGAAATCTAGCACAAACATAAACACTAAATATGATATCCGACCTACTTGCCATCAAGTAAATTAAGCTACCAATCATACTACGATAGAGTTTAATGTCAACACTTTTATCTTATTCATCCTTATCAAGCTTGGTCGTAGTAGCGATCAGAGTCTTGCTAATTTTCGTATCTTCTAGCCAAAACTTCTTGATTAGTTCTCTTGTGTACTTGACTTGATTGACGTAGATCTCATCACTTTTTTGCTTGTTTGGAGTTCAAGAAAATAGTTGAGCTCTCCCATCATGCTCATTTCAAACTCTTCCTTCATGCATAATTCAAAATCTTTACAAAGCTTTTTATTAGTAGATCAAAGATAATATCATCAACATTGATTTGTTTAATCAAAATATCATTATCAACATGCTTGCTGAATAAAGTGGTATCTACTTTACCCATTACAAAATTTTTGTCAACAAGGAAACTATTAAGTCTTTCATACCAAGCTCTTGGAGCTTGATTCAAATCATACAAAGTTTTTCTACTTTAAAAATAAAATTTGAAAGTGTAGGATCAACAAACCCAAGAAGTTGTTCAACATATACCTCCTCCTCAATAAAATCATTTAGAAAAGCATTTTTAACATCCATTTGAAATAATTTTAAATCTGTAGATGAAGAAAAAGTAAGGGTCATCCGTATAACTTTAAGTTACACTACAGATGCAAAGATTTTCTCAAAATCGATCGCCCTCAATTTGATTGTAACCTTGGGCCACTAGCTTAGTCTTGGTCCTGAAATCACCTAGATGGGAGTGAATAGGTGATGGCTATAGAATAATGACAAATAATACGAAATTAAAAATCAACTAAACTATTTAACACAATAGATTACAAGTAGACAATATAAAGCAAATATTATGAAGCACAAGAGTTATCAAGCATAAAAGATAGAGCAATATAGAGCATGCATAATAATAAAGAGTGAGTAGAATAGAGAGAAATAGAGAGAAGGCAATCGCAGATACTGAGATATGTTTTGAGGTTCGAGCCACTTGCTCTACGACCCCGCTTTCATTGCATGAAGAATATCTACTATGTTTGATCCACCAATATCACCACTCTACAAGTTCTCTTCAAGAACACAAGGACCCACAAGATCTTCTCACTTGGTGCCGCAACACCTTACATGATGACAAGCCCACAAACTTATTGAGGCCGCAACTTCAACAACTCGAATACAATGAACGGAAGATCTACTTCTCGATCTCTAAAAAAAATGGTTCACAAATCAATTCCTAGAATCAACTTGGATGAAGTAGAAGCTCAGAGTTGTTTGTGGAGATGCTTTGAGAATGTAGAGAATGAAAAACCAAGCCTTGAAAATATTACATGTAGAAATGTAACTCAAAGAGAATTTTTCTTCAAAAATTAGTCTCAAATATTTTCTAAAATGGTTTTTTTTTCCTTCAAATCTTAATCATTCTTGGGTTTAAATCAATGTATCCCTATTTATAGAGGTATAAGAGAGAGGTTAAACCCAAAATAGCCATTTTAGATTAGCCTAAAAATGACAAAATAAAATATAGCCGTTTGGGACAAATCTAGTGCTCTAATCAGTCTGTTGGTCGACCGGGCAGTCGATCACCAACGGTCAGATTTCTGACCGTTGGGGTTGGTGGTCGACTGGTCAATTGACCGTCACTAGGCAAAATTAGTGACCCAAAGGACACGGTCGACCGGTCGGTCGACCGGTGTGCACAAGCTTCCACTTGTGCAAATTGTGCATAATTGGTCAACCAGGCGATTGAATGGTAGAGTAAATCTGCTCTACCAGCAGTCGACGGTGCGATCGACCTATGCTAGATCTAAAATAGTACTTTTTAAAGTTTTGAAATTAATTTTAATTTTTTCACAACATACTATAAATTCCTTTTACACAATATAGTTCATGAATATATTTGAAGCTAAAAGCATGTGTGATACTGGATCAACACAAACAAAATGTAGAACTTATTTTTTTAGAAAAAGAAAATTCTATTCTGTAAAGTCTAAAGTTTCAAAAAAAAATGTTTTGAAATTTTGTTTTGAAAATGAAAATTCTTTTTCAAGAAATATAGAATTAAAACACAGAAGTATAGAAGTGTGTCTGTTACTCATGAGCTTCTCGATCATCTAGGTTGATTTTAACATTCTAATTCTTACATGACTAAAAAGAATAAAAATAAATGTTTCTTTACTTCTTATATTGATCCTTCTTTAAACTTCGAGCATGCCTTCAATCATGAGTGCTATGAGTGCTCTAGGTGCTTTTGGTTCTTTGGATCTCTTTGAAGATAGCTTCTAAAGTTGTGAGTTTTGAGTGAAGCCAATCGTTCATTAGATTTTTTTCTAAAACATAACTTACAAATATTTGTTAGTATAAAATAACCTCATGAGTTCCATCATCATCAAAACTATGGTTAAAGGCCTTTGGGCCAACAATCGCCCTCTTTTTTATGATGACAAAACTCATGGAGTTATTTTACATAAACCTAGAGAGACTTCAAGGGAAGCTCCCCCAAACATGTGCATATATGAATATCTCATTTTTAAGTTCAATGCAACAGTTAAACTATGCTTATGCGATTTTTATAGAGTGAGTACTAATCATAACATTCATGCATATATAGATATAAACATGTAGTAAGGGTAAGCACAAATGGTTTCGTCCAACATACCAACCTTCCAAAAACAGGGATGATTATAAAACATGCAACCCATATACGTTCATATCAAGTAATAAGATCACAAGGCATGACAAGATCACAAAAATATGTACTAATCCAACAAAATATATTAAAAACTCATCTTGTACCACACAATATATTACAAAACCAATTATCATACTCCAAAGTCTCAAAATACCATATAAAGATCAAAGTTATACAATACCATAATCCAAAGATTCAAAGTTTTTCAAAGTCACAAATAAAATTAAAAAAACTTAAAATAGAAGATAACAAACTAGAATTCCTTCTACTTCTTCAATCTTCTTCTCCCCCTTTTTATCAACATCAAAAAGGTAGAAAACTCAAGTGTCTTCCTCAACAATGAAGGTTGTGTCGGGCATAAAGTGTGCGTCTTGAGGAGGATCTGCGACCGGATGATAAACTTCAGATGGATCTGGAAGGGGCAATCCATGGATCGAACGAAGGGCTGAGAGTAACCATCACGAATAAGAATAGGCCAATCATTCCTAAAAAATCCAACTTCACTACATCTCTAAAAATAAAAAATGGATGAGCAGATGCATGACATATCATTTCGGAACTCCTATCAAAGTCCTTCCTGATTTGCCATGATTAACTCATGTAGTTATAGCACTAATGATTTTATGCTTATTTAGTTTCAGATATTTGATCAAGATCTTAGTCGATGTTCAGCTTCAACGAAAGATTTGAAGTCAAGTTTTGAAGCTAGACGTGTTGATTCAAGAGCTAACGCTTCAAGATCGCATCAAGTACTCAAAGAGGATTCTAGCTCATGGATCAAGTCAAGATGGAGAAGTTTTTTAAGAGAAGATTTTTCAGACTTGTGTCATATTTGTAAGTGTTAAGATTTTATTTTTAGATAAAATATAAAGGATAGATTAGTTATGGATTGCTCAAGCTTACACACGCACACACACAAAAGTTTAGTTTTCAAAAAAAACTGTTTTTGTTTTTAGCTTTAAATTCTATGCCTCAAAAATAGTTCACATGTTTCTAATATGTGTTGTTTTTTAGTCACACATATTTGTAATTTAAAGTATTTCAATAAACTTATTTTCATAGATTTTATGGAGATTTTATGGAATTTAAGATGTATTTTAAAAAGTTGTTAAAACTGTTTTTTTGGCTGCAAGCGGTCGACCGATCGATCGACCGATGTGCACAAGGCGTGCACAACCCCATGTGACTTAAGCTAGGTTGACCGATCTATCAACCGCAGCAGAGATCAGCCTATTGACCCGTCGACCGACTGAGTTTGCAGAGCTCTCAGATTTTCTCGGTCGACCGGCGGCCGACCGTTCTGTTGATTTGCCCGACACCCTTGTATATTTCTAGTAATAACTTTTTATTCTTACATTCAATCAAAATGATTTAAATTACATTTCAAAGATAACTTTCAGGGCTACATTTCTTATTCAATAATAATTTTTTGATCCAAACATTAAGTATGTCAAATATTAGGTTAAAATCTATTCTTGTTCTAAAAATAGTTTACAGTTTGTCGTTTGACACCGTTTAGTATATTGTTGATATATTTCTACTCCAAAATGATATTCATTTGATTTAAGTTGAATTAGAAAGAAAACTTCAAGATCTTTATATTCATCCAATGTATATATTTTTAAATTCTAATGTTTTAGGTATCAAAATTGTGCTCAAAGATGACCTTTTGCACAGTCTGGGTCTGAGGTCGGTCGACCGCTCGGTCGATCGCCGAACTCTAACGGTAAGAAATTTGATCATTGGTCGGTCGACTGGGCCATCAACTGACAGGCCATTCTAGTAAGATTTTAAGCTATAATGGCTAGTTTTTTATCTCCTATAAATAAGGATCTTTTAGCCTGTTTTAGGCAATATTTTTGAAAAGTTTTCAAGAGCCATTTTCCCATCTCCAACAGAAGTTTTTCAACAAGTTTTTGGGCTAAAATTCCTTATCAAATGGGTATTTATCAAGAGTGTGTCTCTTGATTTTTCAAAAGAGATTTCTTGAGTTTTTCACCACAACATCTATCTAGTTTTTCTCGCACAAGCTTGAGCATTCCATTGCTATATTCATCTTCTAGGATTCTTATTGTGAGAAAGTTTATTTTTATGATCAAGAGAAGTGATCATAAGTTTTCCACCCCTTGTATTTGAGGAGTTGTAGAGGTTGCGGCCTCAGTGAGCTTGCGGGTTCGCGGATGTTGTTCTTGCGGGAACAAGTGAGCGACTTGCGGGACTAAGAGTTCTTGACGGAGCTCGTTGCAGGTGTTGCAGCACCGAGTGACCTGACGGGATCGATTATAGTTGAAATCCTTCATAGTGGTGAAGGCAAAAACATATAGTAAGTGGCTCGAACCTCGAAATAAATCGCCCGTGTTAACGATTGCTTATCTCTCCCTCACTCACTTATGTTTATATATCTTTCATGCTTTTATTTTATACATTCTCAAATGCTTGATATACTTGTGCTTTATTGATATACATGATTGGGTTTTTTAATATCTTGCATGCTCTTGTACTGATCATATCCTTACATACTTGATATTGTCATTATGCTTGTGTGCACAATTGTATCAAATCAAGAGAGCTAAAGTAGCACCTCAACTTTTCGTCTAGAGGAATCTTGAGGAAAAGTCCAGAGTCCTTCACCGGAAAATCGGCTTCACTCTTTGAGTATACAAAGTATGTTTATTTAGTTTGCATAATTAGTTTTTAATTCCGCAGTAGTTCTGCATTAAATTGCTAGTCACCTATTCACCCCCCTCTAGGTGACCTACAATTGGTATCAGAGCTTAGTGCTCTTGATTTGGATAACCTTGAGTTAAAGATCCTATTTTAGCTAATCACAATATTTGTACACGCACACACATGGATTTCATGACTCCTCTTATGTTTGACATTCTTAACATCCAAACTTGGAAAGTTAAGATGTCCTTGTACCTAAAAGAACTAGGTATTCATGTTTATTTTGCCACTATTAAAGATTTTTATTATTTAAATGGTAAATATCTTGAGGCTAACACAAAAGCCATCCATACTTTAAAATCCACCCTAAATGATGAATATTTATCTAGGGTTGCTGTTGACTGATTTTTCCTGCACACAAAAATTAGAATATTAGATTAAGAATAGATCGTGCGAGGAATCAGTTCTAATCCGCGGTAGCAGGGCTATGCGGGTCGTGATCCTCAAGAGGGACTGCGATAGAAGCGTTAAGCAAGTTTCTCTAAAAATTTATCTTTTTTAGTTAATTTGTTAGTCACGATGGTATTTACAAAGAAAAGTGGTATTTACAATGAGTTGTGGAAAGAATATTGGAGAGGTGTGGATTTGATCTACAAAAAAGAAAAGAAAAGAAAAGAATAGAAAACTAACCTTGGTTGGAGAAAATATGCGAAACCTAACACTTTCTACCTTATTTCGGAGGCATTGAACGTATAAACCTTGGGATCGAACTCAGTCCGTTGTCGTATTAGGTCATCAAGCCTTGGGCAAGCATGAGTTGATACGCCTCGAGGAGGAGAACATCGCCATGGAATATCGTTGGAACCTACTAATCTTCGGTATACTTGTGGTTCGGTAAACGCTCGCGTGCTCGTCAAAGATCAACAAAAGGAAACACAGTAGAAAAGAAAGAGAAAACAAAGAAAAGCAACGACATAAGAACAAAATAAAAATTACCTTTTTATTTATTACAATGGAAGAGAAGAGAATCATCTGTCGGTGTCACCCTCAACAAAGCCATCTCCCTCACTTACATAAAAATTACAAAAAGAAAAGAAAACCTAGAAGAAACCCTAAAAATCTTAACTTTGGCCCTTTGCTGGACGCTGGACGCTCTGTACGTTGCACTGCAGGAGATATTTATAGGTGCAGAAGGCCGAGGAGTCCTGGATGAACTTGCCCACGAAATCTGGGATTCTAACTCATCCAGAATGCCGCGCTTTTGCCGCGGGTCCGCGGCACTTTAGTGGCTTCTGGCCACGCGCTTTGGCGCGTGGCCTCTCCTGGTCCGTCCATGTGGGCGCCTGCTTCTGGAAGTTCGATCCTGGCTCTAAATATTGGGATATGGATATAACTTGGAAATCAAGTTATCTAGACTTTGTATTCTCCCAATCTCTTTTAAACGAATTTCCTTCTCATCTTTGGCTTTTATGCACATCCTGCAAGAGTTTAGGGTTGGGTAGAATTCTATCCTTCCCTCATCTTTGATAATTGCAACTTTAGTCCTTGTATAATTGCACTTTGACAATCTGATATTTGTACTTTGACTCTTGGGCTTCAAATATGGGCTTGGATCTGGGCTTTTGGGCTCTTTAAGCTTTATTTATTGTTAAAATAATAATTCGAGGTCTGCACACAATAAATTACAAATTATTAATAAATGTGCAGAATTAAATGAATAAATATGAAAATGTGATGGTAAATATGATGATAAAAGTGCACTTTTCACTACCAATCACACCCCCACACTTATCTTTTTGCTCGTCCTCGAGTAAAAAAAAGTAAAAGAAAAAGTTAATCTAACCTAACTCACTTTCGTAGGAATAACGATTGCACTTAGCACGTGCAACAAGCCGTTAAACCTCTAGGTTACCCTAGAGGACGAGTGTTGTCTCGTGAGGGTTTTCAGCGGATTGCACCCACAAAATCCATAAAAAGAAAAATATTTGAATTATTATTGAAGAGACTAAGTAGTCTATAAGTTTTAGGATTATCATTTTTATTCATTCTTCAAACCTGGTCTTTATAAAGTCAATTGTTATTCATTTTAGGTAAGGATTAAAATTGAATTTCTAATATAGTCTTTTTCGTTACCAAAAATCATATGCATCCTTATGAATTTATACTAGGAATTCCTTAACTTGGACTCTCATGCCTCTATATATATATATATATTTTTTTTTCTTTGTTTTTTTTTTAATATGTATAACGCATCTAATTTTCTTTCGTATAAGCATCAAGGCTTCTTGAGGCCCTCATACCTAACTAATTGATTATTAGATGTGTTAATACATATATTATATTTCTTAGTCTTCTTAGGCTTTCTAATCCACCCATGTAACGAACTTAAAATCGGTGGCTCCCAAACCGGTCGGCTTTAGGGCACCAGGTGAGAAAACACCTCGCGGACTCAAATTCGAGTGAACTAGGCCCCAAAACTAAGGACTTTATTTTTATTTACTCACCTTTAGGCATGAATACTTATGCTTCTTGAGGCACATGTATCAGCTTAATTGGTGATTTTTTTTTCTTTTTTTTTTTATGAGGCACAAGGTCTTTGTCTTAGAATCCTAGATATGCATTTGGTATGCACATTTCATTAAGGTAAAAATCAAGACTAATTATTTATTCAATTTCTTCTCCTATACCTAAAAATTTAAACAATTTATTTATTTTGACCAAGTTTTTAGAAATCCTAATCACGATTTTCCTAATCCTTAAAACTAGCTTAGATTTCTTTCAAAAAATAAGTCAAAATATTTCCTTTTTATAACATTTTTTTTTTAAATTGTTTTTTTCAGAGATTTTTTTTTCAGAGATTTTTTTTGCTAAAAAATTTTTTTTTTTCAGAGATTTTTTTTTTTACAGCAAATTTTTTTTTTCAGAGATTTTTTTTTATAGCAAATTTGTTTGTTAGTTTTTACCTATGTTAGTATGTTAGTAAAGCCCACCCCCACACTTATCTCATGCATTGTCCTCAATGTATGAAATGAATGCATATATGCATGAAAAAGAACAAGGGAAGGCGGAAAATTACCTTAGGGGGTGGTTCCGGTGGTGGTCTAATTGGTCCACGAAATGCGGCCCAAACAAGATAATGTGGTAGTTCACGGGACCTACCTTTATTTACCTCTTTTTTATTTACATATTTACAGTCCCCAGAATGAATAGGATCATGGAAGATCCTCTCGTGAAACTTACTCCCTTTACATGACCAGTCCTGGAAAATCATCACAGAGTCATGGTCTATACCTATGTCCAACAAAAGAATGTGACTTGGTAAAATGGTTGACTTGGACTCAAGAATGATAGGTTCAGGATCTAATACCGACTCAGGAAAGAAACTCAAATCAAGTAAAGGTTCAGGAGTCGGGCTAGGATCAAGAGGTGGGTCCAAGTCAAGAAATTGAAACTCAATTCTACAATCATTTTCCCACAATGGAATGTGACTCAATGTTGGTGATTCAAGTTCAGGAATGATAGGTGTGGGAATCAAAACTGACTCTAAAATATTACCTAAGTCGGGTAACAAAACAGGAGTCAATAATGATTCAAGAATTTGAACTTGATCATAGATTTGGGAATCTAGGTCACATATCTCATTAGTTTCAATCTCATAAAAATGGGAACTTGCCAATTTTTCCATGGGACTTTCAAAATTGCACAATTGGTCAAGTTCAATATGATCATCAAAAATGGGTGATTCAATTTCATAATCTATAGGTATGGGAATAAATGTTGGCTCAGAAAATTGGTCCAAATTGGGTAAGGATACTGGAGTCAACATAGATTCGAAGATGGAAACTGAATCGCAAAGTTGGGGATCGGGTTCACATTCATAATCTAATTCAATCTCATTGAAATTAAAACTAGCCAATTTGTCCAAGGATTGGGATTGAGCAAGTTTATATTGATGTGATGAAATTGAATTTTGATCAAGGTCTTCTAAACAGAATGATTCTTGGTTCCTATCAAGATGCTCAAGAATGTTTGAAAGTCTAGAAATTTGATCATTTATTGTATCTTGCAACCGATCCACTTTTTCTTCTAACCCATCGAATAGATCAATGGAGGACTGAAACCTTGGTGATGTGGGAGAAGACGCATATGAAGATACTGGTTGAACAGGTGGTTGACCATATGGCTCAGGGGTATTGAATCCCCATTGACTCTGTGAAGAGTAGTGATGATTATTCCAATCTTGTTCATAGTATTGGGACTGGGGCATGTAATGATTCGGATAAGACCAATCTGGCACACTAGGTTGGTCAAAGTTATGATATGCCGGGTTGGTAATATCCGAATAAGAGGTTGGTGTGTAACATGGATCCTCATTAAAATTGAAAAAATTGTTGTTATAGGCCATATCACACAATCACAAACAAAAGAAAAAAAACAAACAAAAAAGAAAAATTTCTAACCTAAGTTAGGGTAGACCTAGACCTAGACGACTCCTAACTGATTAGACTGTCCACGGGAGGTAGGGTGCAGACTTTGACCACAAGTTAATCAGCCAGGTCAGGGCAAGAGTGGTGGGAGGTTTTCCGTCAAAGACGTTCCTTAATTAAATAACCACCACACTTCGGGCTTTCGGCCCTCAATCCCCTTCCTAGACACTGATTTGGCAAGAGTCAACTTCCAGCACTGTTCCCCCTTAGGATAATCTCCTAATTGAGTCCGAGATGTCCCTAGGGCCAACGTCTACTAATTTTTAAGTTAGGCTTGGGTTAGTGAGTGCTCGGGATATGATTTTTGGGCTAAGGAAGGGTGATGAAATCCCCACCTTATCTTGTTAATGGGTTATGCCCTTAAGATGAATTAGTGCAAGTGTACAAGATAAATAAATAAGAATCACTCAAAGCAGAAAATCAACCAAGAGATGAATCCTATTCTACATGCAATGCGTACGTACCTTGCTTCTCCAGCACTCTTCAACAGTAAAAAAGAATAATTGAAAAGACACGTGCCTAATATGCAAACGTCTAATCACTTTTTATTTTTAACAACCAATGATTTACTGTTGAATTATTAGCAATTTACAGGTATATCACAGAACAAAACAGAATAGAGCAATAAGCAGTAATCTCAAATTTCAGCAATCTGCAAAAAACTGAATTAGTAGTTCACTGCACTTGCCGCGGATCCGCGGCTCTGGCCGCGTTTCCGCGGCAAACTTGCAGGCCCTCGTGCTCTGCCTTCGAGGGCAGAGGCACTGGGTTGCTGTATGTCCTTGCTGCTGCTCTGTTTCTGTTTCCTGTTCTCCAAACCTGCAAATAGAAAAGAATAAAGAATTAGTTAAAAATTAAATTTTTATTAGAGATAAACTTACCGTCCCTCCCCGGCAACGGCGCCAATTTGTTGACTGATTTTTCCTGCACACAAAAATTAGAATATTAGATTAAGAATAGATCGTGCGAGGAATCAGTTCTAATCCGCGGTAGCAGGGCTATGCGGGTCGTGATCCTCAAGGAGGGACTGCGATAGAAGCGTTAAGCAAGTTTCTCTAAAAATTTATCTTTTTTAGTTAATTTGTTAGTCACGATGGTATTTACAAAGAAAAGTGGTATTTACAATGAGTTGTGGGAAAGAATATTGGAGAGGTGTGGATTTGATCTACAAAAAAGAAAAGAAAAGAAAAGAATAGAAAACTAACCTTGGTTGGAGAAAATATGCGAAACCTAACACTTTCTACCTTATTTCGGAGGCATTGAACATATAAACCTTGGGATCGAACTCAGTCCGTTGTCGTATTAGGTCATCAAGCCTTGGGCAAGCATGAGTTGATACGCCTCGAGGAGGAGAACATCGCCATGGAATATCGTTGGAACCTACTAATCTTCGGTATACTTGTGGTTCGGTAAACGCTCGCGTGCTCGTCAAAGATCAACAAAAGGAAACACAGTAGAAAAGAAAGAGAAAACAAAGAAAAGCAACGACATAAGAACAAAATAAAAATTACCTTTTTATTTATTACAATGGAAGAGAAGAGAATCATCTGTCGGTGTCACCCTCAACAAAGCCATCTCCCTCACTTACATAAAAATTACAAAAAGAAAAGAAAACCTAGAAGAAACCCTAAAAATCTGAACTTTGGCCCTTTGCTGGACGCTGGACGCTCTGTACGTTGCACTGCAGGAGATATTTATAGGTGCAGAAGGCCGAGGAGTCCTGGATGAACTTGCCCACGAAATCTGGGATTCTAACTCATCCAGAATGCCGCGCTTTTGCCGCGGGTCCGCGGCACTTTAGTGGCTTCTGGCCACGCGCTTTGGCGCGTGGCCTCTCCTGGTCCGTCCATGTGGGCGCCTGCTTCTGGAAGTTCGATCCTGGCTCTAAATATTGGGATATGGATATAACTTGGAAATCAAGTTATCTAGACTTTGTATTCTCCCAATCTCTTTTAAACGAATTTCCTTCTCATCTTTGGCTTTTATGCACATCCTGCAAGAGTTTAGGGTTGGGTAGAATTCTATCCTTCCCTCATCTTTGATAATTGCAACTTTAGCCCTTGTATAATTGCACTTTGACAATCTGATATTTGCACTTTGACTCTTGGGCTTCAAATATGGGCTTGGATCTGGGCTTTTGGGCTCTTTAAGCTTTATTTATTGTTAAAATAATAATTCGAGGCCTGCACACAATAAATTACAAATTATTAATAAATGTGCAGAATTAAATGAATAAATATGAAAATGTGATGGTAAATATGATGATAAAATGCACTTTTCACTACCAATCAGTTGCTAACATTGATTCAGTTTTTGTAGTATGGAACACACTGTGTCTCCCTTGGTGAACAAAAATAATACTATATAGGGAGTGACTCAGTTGAAGGAAGTGATACTTCCAACATGTGCTACATGGTGTCCAAGGGAATGACCCCCTTGAGGTAAATTGCGAATCCGAGATAGAAAAAAATATTGACATGCCTTATGATGAGCTTGCATCTTTTTGTCAAAAACTTCTTGAAAAATATGACTTATTAAAAATTGAAAATGATAAGTTGAAGAAGGAAAACACTTCCTTGTTAAAAGAAAATGTTTCTTTTAAAAATAAATTTGAATGTGTTTCATAAGAAAATGAATTTTTTGAAAAAGAAGAATATTTTCTTGTCTACAAAATTAAATGACATTTATGAAGGAAACAATTCATCGAAAAATAAAATTATTTTGGTGGAAAAAGAAATGGAGATTGTTTTGAAAGAAAATAACTCTTTGAAAAAGTATAATGTTTTAAAAGAAAAAGACAACATTTCTAAAAAGAAAAAGATTGTTGATTCTCATGCTCATGTCTCTTCTTCATAAAATTAATAATGATATTTGTATTGTGAAGATGAAAATTGATTGTTTGAGCTCCACTTTGAGCCAATGTGCATTTCACCATAATAGGTTGTAGTCCATGTTTCGTAAGAAATAAATTCCACAAACTAATACATATACCCCATAGCATACACATGCACACCATGCTCACCTCACTCACGTGTATGATAGAGTGTACAAATGTACACATTGTGACCGCAAAGACCATCTTACAAAATTTTATTTTGATAGAATAAATCATTTAAATTTTGCTAATAAAAATGTTTAGATTCCAATTGTTACTAACCCAATGGACCCAAAAAGATCTGGATACCAAAATCCCCACTACTTGTGTTTGATGTAGGTGTACTCTCTCACAAAACGTGGGAGGGTTGGTACCTTGATGGTGGATGCATATGGAGCTAGATGGATATACCTAATTAATACATCACTATCAAAGATATTTGGTGGGAGGATCACCATGGTTTGGAGACCTAGAAAATAGTTCATATGGTTCGGTAACTATATCTAAACTTTTATTTTAGTTTACAGGCTTTTACATTAATAATTTTTAGCATGTTGTGGTTCTAATGCTCATTATGTTAAATGTAATATTATTAGACATGTGATATACATAAATAGTCTTTAAGATACACTCATGTTCATATGGATTCATATTTTGTGTTCTCACTATTGCTTAACTACTATATATATACTAGTTCCAAAACATGTGCATTTAGCCTAATAATCATGTTTGTTTTGTACTTCATGTGGTGAGTACTTGTTTAGATGTAGTTTTCGTTAAAACTTGTGTTTATACTTGTACAAGTAGTGAGCTAAACTTGATTATTATATGTTTATGTTTCATTGCTCATTTGTACTCATTACATGTACATGTATAACCTACTTTTGATGATTATTTTATTTATACTTGTTTTCCTTCTTTTTGTATATGTCTAGCTTCATGTATATGTTATTTTTGTCTAAAACTAATAAATATACATACATATTCTTGAGTCACTTGCCTTCATGCAAAATTCCATGTTTTGACTCATTTTTTTGGGGATATGTATGTATACTTTAGATTCGACAAAACATACATGATGCTTGTTTAATTTTTATAAAAATTTTTATTTTTGATATTTATTTTGAACCTTATTGATTTATTTCATGAATATGCTATTCACATGATTCTTGTGCACTTACATTATTTTTGTTTACTCGTGACTTTATTTTATGAGCACATTTTTTAGCCTTAGAGATCTTGAGTGATAATTTTTGTGTACTTAGCAATGCTTCATGGGATATTTGATTTGGTTTCATGTATTGAAGGATTTTTAGCTAGTTTTTCAAAAATTATTTTAAACTAGTTTCTTCATTCTTAAATTGGTAGAGTTTTCAAACATGTTAAATTATTTTCAAAAATCTTATTTTTGAAAATCCCTACCAACTTAAGGGCGGTTGGTTGGGCGACCATTGATTGAGGTTGAAACCTGTACACAAAAATACAGAATTTCAGAACTTAGAATAAATAGTGCAAACACTCAATACTACAGCAATAGCAAGTGGTTATGCGGGTCGTGATCCACAAGGAGGGACTAGCGATGGAAGCTTTTTTAGCAAGTGCTCTTTTAAGTTACATTCAATGGTTAAAGATCTTCTTTTAGTACTTTAAAAAAAAGGAAAAATAGGTTAAAGTTAAGTTACAAAGAAAGTGGTAGATTGAGAAGGTGGAGAAAATAGAAAATGAATATATACAAAGAAATTAAAGATAGTGATAAAAGAGTTTAGAGTTGATGGTGTTGGTGATCTAAATTAAAAATTAAACGAAAGAAAGTTAAACCTAAAGGAAACACTTACCTCCTCTGGCCAAATACTTACCTTGAATCTGTGGTGACGATGTTACCATGAAGTGGAGGCAATCAGCGCATAGCCCATAAGAGTTAATTCTCGTCTCTTCCACATTACATCATCAAGACGATACAAGTATGAAATGATACAGTTTGAGACTAAAATCCATCGTCATGAGCTATCGGTGGCACTTGCAAAGGCAAGGCTCTTTCGATGTTATAAGACTCACTTGGATAGTAATTGGTACCAAAATAAGAGAAGTAGAAAAAGAAGAAGATGAATACAAGAACAAAACAAAGAAGAACATAAAATATAACTTTGATTCAATGTGGTAACAATAAGAGAAGAAAAGAACAACTTACACCGGTATCACTCTCAGTACAATTTTCACTCTCGTTTTCCTATGAAACTTGATCTCCTCTAAATTACATAAATAAAACTAAAAATTACATTAAAAAAATAAAAACTATACTAAAAAGAATGAAAAACTAGCCTAAATCTATCTCTGCATGGTCGCTCCCCTGGTCTCTGAAAAACTGAGTATTTATAGGCAAAACCCAACAGAAGGGGCATACAAAGGTAGGGGGAGCAAACGCTCGCCCAACTTCCCTAACAAAGCCTTAGAAACGTGGCTTTGGCCGCGTTTTCATAGCCTGGGTGTGGACAGGTGGCCATACCTGGGGTGGCACAACTCCTCGTTTGATGATTTTCTTTTATCTGGTTCTAGATTTCCCGTTTCAGCTCCTGGCTTTGACGAAACTGCCTTTTGATCTTTGGCTTTAACTGATTGATTTGGCAAGATTTATTTTAGCCAGTTTTTAACTTCTCTGATTTGCTAGGATCTGTCCTAATTTTCTGATTTCGAATTAATTCTGAATTAAATCAGAATTTTGGTGGGCTTTTGGGCTTGTTTCTCTTTCCTTTCCTTTAGTAATAGGCCTGCGTATAAATTACACAATAATTAGAATTCAAAGTAGAGTTTATTATATAATAAGTATGAGAATGTGATAATGAATATGCAATATCAGTGACCGATCATACCCCCATACCTATCTTTTGCTCATCCTCGAGCAAAACAACAAAACTAAACAAAAAATTATTGGACCACTTTTGCAAGTCACGCGATTGCACTAAGCAAGTAAAACAAGCCATTAAACCTCTATGTTTTCCCAGAAGACGAGTTTTGTCTCGTGAGGATTTTCAGTGGATTGCACCCACAAAATCCATAAAGAAAGAGAAAAATGTTAGTATTTTGAAAACACATTTTGAAAGAGAAAAATATTTGAAATATTATTATAAGAATTAAGTAATTATAAGTTATAGGAAAATCAAATTTTTCATTCTTAAACTTAGTCTCTATTCAAAAATTTGTTATCAATCAAAGTAAGGAGTCAAATTGTACTTCTCATCTAGTCTATTACTTTACCCTAAGTCATATGCCCCTTCGTGACCGTGAAATTTTGACTAAGGGTTCTTTAACTTTAACTCTTATGTCTTATTTACTTATTTATTTTTAGTGGTATTATTCCTTAGTTTTATTAGGCTTTCTAATCTGCCCATGTGACGAGCCTTTAATCGGTGACTCCCAAACCAAACGGTCTTAGGGCACCGGGTGAGAAGACACCCCAAGGACTTAAGGACTCGAGCAAACAAGGCCACAAAATTAAGGATTTTATTATATGAACCGTCTTTAGGCGTGAATACTTATGTTTTATGAGACACAAATACCCATCTTAATTAGAGGATTTATATATATATATATATTTTTTTCTTTTTCTTTTTCTCTCTCTTTTTTTAGTAAGGCATAAGAATCTTTATCTTTGAACCCTAATTGTGTAAGTGTATAAAGCATGCATAAATTATCAAGGTAAGGATTAAGACTAAATTACTTTCACAAATTTTCTTTCTAACCTTAGAAATCAAACAAATAATCTTATTTTGACCAAGTATAAGAAATCCTAATTATGATTCTCCTATTCCTTAAAATTAACTAAATTTCTTACAAAAAATATGTCAAAATTATTGTTTCTATTTTCAAAAAGTTTTTAAACGTAAAGAAAATGTTAATAATTTTTTTAAAAATAAAAAAAACCTAAGTTATGTTATAACCCTCCCCCACACCTATCTCATGCATTGTCCTCAATGTATGAATTAATGCATAGATGCATGTAAAAGAAGAAAGGGAAAAAATATTATCTTAAGGTGGTGGTTCCGGTGGTGATTTGATTGGTCCACGAAATATGGCCCAATCTAATTTGCGTGAAATTCGAACGAACCCACCAGAAACCTCTCTAATATAACCCACTAAAATGATCTATATATGAATGACTTTTATTAAGAATTTTACTCCATCTAATTTCTAAATTTTCAAGCTAATTTCATAGTCATTATTATCAACACCTCTGTCCTAAAATGGAGTGTGAAAAGATGGAATGATTGATCTGAAATCAGGAAGGGCACGAACTACTATCGACTCAGGAAATGACTAAAGTCAAGTAAAGGTTCAGGTGTCAAAATTTGTTCACGAAGTGGGTCCAAATCAAGAAGTTGAAATTCAAGTCCACTTCATTTTCCTACAATGGAATGTGACTTTCTAAGATTGGTAATTCTAGTTCAAGAATGACAGGTATGAGAATCAAAATTGACTCTAAAATATTGCTCAAATCAGGTAGCAAAATAGGAGTCAATATTGATTCAGAAATTTAAACTAGATCACAAATTTGAGACTCAAGGTCACATTTCTCATTGAGTTCAATTTCGTAAAAATGAGAACTTGGCAATTTATCAATAGGACTTTTAAAATTATGAAATTGGTCAAGTTCAATATGATGATCATAAAAGATTGGTGATTCAATTTCCTGATGGACAGGCACAAGATCCAATGTGGACTCTAGAGAAAGATTTAAATCAGGTGAAGACACCTGAGTTATTATTGAATCGGGAAGTAAAATAGCATTACCAAGTTGAGGTTCAGGATCATATTCATTCTCAAGTTCAATTTCAGGAAAGGGATAACTTGCCAAAATATCAATTTCATTTTCAAAATTTAAGGTTTGGGCAAGTTCAAATGGGTGTGCTGAAATGAAATATTGTTTTCGAAAACAATATGATTCTTTGGCTCTAACAGAATGGTTAGCGACATCAGGAATTGTCAAAGGGTGAGAATGGAGAGTTTTGATCATTATATCTATGGCAAGATTATGAGTGATTTGAGCCTGAGTCATGGCTTCAAGCAGCTTTTCATAGTCGATTGGTTCATTGTTTTGTTACGAATAGAGTTGAAAAGATGAAGTTTTGTTTTGGTATTTATGGTGAAATCGTGAGTCGATCAGATTTTGTGATTGTTGCTCGGACTCACCAAACTCATTTCCAAGATTGATGATTTTCTATTATGAACTGGTTGAACTGAGTATGAATCTTGAAAATATTATGAAATTGTGGGGGCCTGAAATTTTCGTTCTTCCTTCTGCATTGCTTCTATACTCTTTTCTAGCTTGAATTTTTCTTCAATGAGTTGCTCTAGAAAAGGAGTATAAGAAGCAAAATCGGGGAATGAATATTGTGAAAATTGTGGATAAGGTAGATAAGGAGGACAAGTTGACTGAAAATTAGACTCGGAAGAGGTGAATCCCCATTAACTCTGTGAAGAGTTGAAATTATTTTGAAAATTATGGTAATAAGATTGGGGCATGGGTTGTATTGATTGGATAAGACGAATTCGGCACACTAGATTGGTTAAAGTTATGACATGCTAGGTTAGTAATATCCGAAAAAGAGATCAGGGTGTAACATGGATTACCATTAAATTGAAAAAATTGTTGTTATAAGCCATATCACACAAGAAATGTCAAACACAAGCAAAGAAAAATAAAAAAAATAAGCAAACAAATAAAAAGAATAATCTAACCTAAGTTAGGATAGATCTTAAACCTAGACGACTCCTGACAGGTTAGACTATCCACATGGGGTATATTGCCGAATCTGATCACAAGTTATTCAGCCAGGTAGGGGCAAGATCGGTGGGAGGTATCTGTGCCTAAGCAACGGGCCTAATTATGCCAAACCACCAACCTTCAGGATTTTGCCCCTCAATCCCCAACCTTAGATACCGATTTGACAAGAGTCAAATTCAAATCAACTTCCTCCTTAGGTCATTCTCCTATATGAGAACGAGATGTCCCTAGGAATAATGTCTACTCAGTTTTAGTTAGGCTGGTTAGTGAGTAAGGAGATGGTTTGTAGGCTAAGGGAGGGTAATGACTTCCCCACCTTATCTTGTTTATAGGACAAGCGCTTAGGATTGATTGTGCAAAGTGTGCAAGATATAGAAAAGTAACATTCACAAGCAAATATTACCCAAGAATGTTTCCTAAACTATATGCCATGCATACGTTCCTTTTGCTCAGCACTTTTCAACAATAATGTAAAATAGAAACGAATTAGACACGTACCAAAATGCAAAGTCTAAACTATTTTTAGCATTTAACAAACATCATTTTACTATTGAGGTTAGAAAATATGTACAATGAGTCAAATAAGGAAGTAAATAGCTACAGAATTTTAGTTTTGTAATTCAGCCAACCTGCAGAAATATAAGTTAGCAGTTCACTCAAATTGACACTAGAATGTAGCAAATCTGAGGGCTTCTGGGCTCCACTTTCTTGAGTAGAGTCCAGGGCCACTTATATGCCCACTGCAGCAAGATTTCCTTCTTAAACCTGTACACCAGAACACAGAAGAAGGTTAACCAAAAATGTAAATTTAAAAAGAGAATTACTTACCGTCCCTCCCCGGCAACGGCAACAAAATTTGATTGAGGTTGAAACCTGCACACAAAAATACAAAATTTCAGAATTTAAATTAAAGAGTGCAAGTGCTCAATACTACCGCAATAGCCAGTGGCTATACGGGTCGTGATCCACAAGGAGGGACTACTGATGGAAGCTTTTTTAGTAAGTTCTCTTTTAAGTTATATTCAATGGTTAAAGATCTTCTTTTAGTTCTTTAAAAAAAGGAAAAATAGGTTAAAGTTAAGTTAGAAAGAAAATGATAGATTGAGAAGGTGGAGAAAATAGAAAATGAATATATATAAAGAAATTGAAAATAGTGATAAAAGAGTTTAGAGTTGATGGTGTTGGAGATCTAAATTAAAAATTAAAAGAAAGAAAGTTAAACCTAAAAGAAATACTTACCTCCTCTGGCCAAATACTTACCTTGAATTTGTGGCGACGATGTTACCTTGAAGTGGAGGCAATCAGCGCATAGCCCATAAGAGTTAATTCCCGTCTCTTTCACATTAAAGAGTTGATTCCCATCTCTTCCACATTACATAATCAAGACGATACAAGTATGAAATGATACAGATTGAGACTAAAATCCATCGTCATAAGGTATCGGTAACACTCGCAAAGGCAAGGCTCTTTCGATGCTATGAGACTCACTTGGATCGCAATTGGTATCAAAAGAAGAGAAGTAGAAAAGAAGAAGATGAATACAAGAACAAAACAAAGAAGAACATAAAAATGTAACTTAGATTCAATGTGGTAACAATAAGAGAAGAGAAAAATAACTCACACTCGTGTCACTCTCAGTACAAGCTTCACTCTCGTTCTGCTATGAAACTTGATCTCCTCTAAATTATAAAACTGAAAATTACATAAAAAGAAAAATAAAAACATACACTAAAAAGAATGAAAAATTTGCCTAAAATCTATCTCTACATGGTTGCTCCCCTGGTCTCTGAAAAACCTAGTATTTTTAGGCAAAACCCAACGGGAGGGGCATACGAAGATAGGGGGAGCAAAAGCTCCCCCAACTTCCCTAACAAAGGTGCAGAAAGGCGGCTTTGGCCGCGTTTCCGCGGCTTGGGTGTGGCCACCTGGCTACACCCTGGGGGTATAGCTCCTCGTTAAGTGATTTCCTTTTATCTGGTTCTGGATTTCCCGTTTCAGCTCCTAGATTTGACGAAACTGCCTTTTGATCTATGGCTTTAATCGATTGATTTGAGAAGATTTGTTTTAACTAGTTTTTAACTTCTCTGATTTTCCATGATCTGCCTTAATTTTTTGATTTCATATTAATTCTGAATTAAATCAGAATTTTGATGGGCTTTTGTGGTTCGTTTCTCTTTCCTTTCCTTTAGTAATTGTCCTGCATATAAATTAGACAATAATTAGGATTAAAAGAAGAGTTTATTATATAATAACTATAAGAATGTGACAGTGAATGGGCAATATCAGTGACCGATTAACCATGTCTTGTGTGCCTTATTGAATATCCTTTTAAACATGTGCATGATAAGGGTGGATTGTTATGAGTTATACATGATTTTTAATGATAATTGATTTTTATGTACTCATACTTGTTTTGTATATATGTATCTTCAAATTTAAATTGGTATTTTTATTTTCATACATACATACATACATACATACATATATATATATATATATATATATATATGATTTGATTGTGCTTGTTTTACAATGTCTTCACATTTCTTTTAAAAGCACAATATGTTTATGATAAGCTTGACATTATTCTAAATGATAATTGATATCTTTATGAGCTTATGCATTGGTTTCAATTTGTAGTTTTTTTTTGTATCAAGATGCACTCCATGTTTCACTTTCGATTGGTGTCAAAATCTACTATTGGTATCTTAAAATTTTTTGTTTATCTACAAGTGGTACCAATATTTATTTTGTTAACTACAATTTGATTTCATTGGTATTATAATTTATTATATTGACTTCAAAAAATTTCAAAATTAGTTTTAAAAATGATTTCAAAATTTTTCAAAATTTCCTGATATGTATCGCTTATATGCAAGGGGAGCTTAATATCTCCTCTATATATAGATTCATTTTGAGTGTATTTTACGTATTAAGGAGTTTGATCTCTCTTCTTTATGTGATAAACGTGTGTAGGGGGAGCTTAACATCTTCGTCTATACATTGTATATTATGCTTATGTGGGTTAGAGTTTAGTCATCCCTTCTCCATGTAATGCATATATACAGGAGAAGCTAACTTAGCGTCTCTCCTCTTCATGAATGTATATCACATATACATTTATATTGTTTTTTTATCTTCACCCCTTTGTTGATGAATTAACAAAAAAGGGGAGAGGAATTTAGAGAGTTTATATATGCTTGGTTGATATTTGTTGTTTATGCATATATAATTGTTTTGTTTATGAGCTTTTATTCAATATCCTTATTGTTTTTGCTATGCATGAGTTAAGGGGGAGCTTCTATGAAGCTTATCTTTAATTCATGCATATATAACTCTATGAGTTTTGTCATTAT
Source organism: Agave tequilana (assembly GCA_038442645.1). Classification (NCBI taxonomy): domain Eukaryota; kingdom Viridiplantae; phylum Streptophyta; class Magnoliopsida; order Asparagales; family Asparagaceae; genus Agave; species Agave tequilana. The sequence continues at coordinate 49,223 of JAVJIF010013826.1, forward strand.
AAAAAAGGGGAGATTATTGGCCCAAGGTTCATCATAGTTTTGATGATGCTTAACTAATATAGTTATAGTACTAATGATCTTGTGCTTATTTAGTTTCAGATATTTGATTAAGATCTTAGTGGGTGTTTAGCTTTAACGAAAATTCGAATTGAAGTTTTGAAGCTAGCACGTGCTGATTCAAGAGCTCGCGCTTCAAGATCGCATCAAGTACTCAAAAAGAAGTCTATCTCATGGATCAAGTTTGGACCAAGTCAAGATGGAGAAGAAGCTTTCCAAGAGAAGATTTTCAAGACTTGTGTCATGTTTGTAAGTATTAAAATTTTATTTTTAGATAAAATATAAATGATAGATTAGTTGTAGAATGCTTAAGCTTACACACACACACACAAAAGTTTGGTTTTCAAAAAATATGGTTCTTATTTTGAGCTTTAAATTTTATGCCTCAAAAATATTTCACATGTTTGTAATATGTGTTGATTTTGAATCACATATATTTGTACTTCAAAGTATTTAAATGAACTTATTTTTTTTAATTTTATGGGGATTTTATAGAATTTAAGATGTATTTTAAAAAGTTGTTAAAACTGTTTTTTGGGCTGCTAGTGGTCGACGGACCGGTAGACCGCAGCAAGGCTCAGTCGACGACTGGTCGACTAACGTGCACAAGATGTGCACAAACCCATGTGACTTGAGCTCGGTCGACCGATCGGTTAACCTCAGTAGAGATCGGCCGACCGACTGAGTCTGCAGGGCTGTTGGGTTTTCTCGGTCGACCAGGCGGCCGACCGTTCTGCAGATTTGCTCGACGCTCTTGTAAATTTTTAGTCATAACTTTTTATTTTATATTCAATCAATATGATTTAAATTTCATTTCGAAGATAACTTTCATGGCTACATTTCTTATTTAATAATCATTTTTGATTCAAATGTTAAAGATGCCAAATATTGTGTTAAAGTCTATTCTTGTTCTGAAAACTTACAGTTTCTGGTTTTACACGTTTTAGTATTTTATTGATAACTTTTGACTCCAAAATGATATTGATTTTATTTAAGCTACATTAGAACGAAAACTTCATGAGCTATAAATGCATCCTATATACTTATTTTCAAATTCTTATGTTTTAGGCCTCAAAACTGTGTTCATAATTTACCTATTGAACAGTCTAGGTCTGAGGTTGGTCGACCGCCCGGTCGACCGCAAGACTCCAACGGTCAGGAATTTGACGGTTCATCAGTCGATCGGACAGTCGATCGATAGGCCATTCTGGCCAGATTTTGAGCCATAACGGCTAGTTTTTAACCCCCTATAAATAAGAGATCTTTTGGCCTATTTTAGGCAAGATTTTTGGAGAGTTTTCAAGAGCCACTTTCCCATCTCCAACAGAAGTTTTTCAACAAATTTTTAGGCTAAACTTCCATATCAAAAGAGTGTTTATCAAGAGTGTTTTTCTTAAGTTTTCAAAAGAGATTTCTTGAGTTTTTCACCATAATATCTATCTAGTTTTTCTCACACAAGCTTGAGCTTTCCATTGTTATATTCATCCTTTAGGATCCTTATTGTGAGAGAGTTTGTTTTTATGATCATGAAAAGTTATCATAAGTGTTCCACCCCTTGTATTTGAGGAGTTGTAGAGGTTGCAGCCTTGGCGAACTTGTAGGTTCACGTGTGTTGTTCTTATGGGAACAAGTGAGGGACTTGCTGGTCCAAGAGTTCTTGAGGGAAATCGTTGTAAGTGTTGCGGCACCAAGTGATCTTACTGGATCGATTATAATGGAAATCCTTCAAGTGGCGAAGGCGGGGATGTAAAGCAAGTGGCTCAAATCTCGAAACAAATCTCCCGTGTTTGCGATTGATAATCTCTCCCTCTCTCACTTGTGTTTATATATCCTGCATGCTTTTATTATTTGCATTCTCACATGCTTGATATACTTGTGCTTTATTGATATACATGCTTGGGTTTTTTAATATCATGCATGCTCCTGTATTGATCATATCTTTACATGCTTGATGTCGTCATTGTGCTTGTGTGCACACTTGTATCAAACCAAGAGAGCTAAAGTAGCACCTCAACTTTTAGTTTAGAGGAATCTTGAGGAGAAGTCTAGAGCCCTTCACCAGGAATTCGGCTTCACTATTTGGGTATACAAAGTTTGTTTATTTAGTTTGCATAAATTTTTTTTAATTTCACATTATTTTTGCATTACATTGCTAGTCACCTATTCACCCCCTCTAGGTGACCTACAATTGGTATCAAAACTTTGTGCTCTTGATTTGGACAACCAAGAGTCGAAGATCCTATTTTAGCTAATCACAATATTCGTACACACACATGGATTTCATGACACCTCCTATGTTTGACATTCTTAACATCCAAACTTAAAAGTTAAGATGTCCTTGTACCTAAAAGCCTTAGGTACATGTTTATTTTGTTACTATTAAAGATTCTTATTATTTAAATGGTAAACATCTTGAGGCTAACACAAAAGCCATCCATGCTTTAAAATCTACCCTAAATGACGAATATTTATTTAGGGTTGCTAACTTTGATTTGGCTTCTATAGTATAGAACATACTCCCTTGGTGAACAATAGCAATACTATATGGGGAGTGACTCGGATGAGGGAAGTGATGCTTCTAACATGTGCTACAGGTCCAAGGTGATGACCCTCTTGAGGTAAATTTTTAATCCGAGATAGAAGAAGATATTAACATGCATTATGATGAGCTTGCATCTTTTTGTCAAAAAGTTCTTGAAAAATATGATTTATTAAACATTGAAAATGATAAATTGAAGAAGGAAAACACTTCTTTGTTAAAAGAAAATGATTCTTTTAAAAATAAATTTGAATGTGTTTCAAAAGAAAATGATTTTTAAAAAAGGAGAATATTTCTTTGTCTTCAAAATTAAATGACATTTATGAAGGAAACAATTCATTGAAAAATAAAATTATTTTGGTGAAAAAAAAGAGATTGTTTTGGAAGAAAATAACTCTTTGAAAAAGAATATTATTTTAAAAGAAAAAGAAAATATTTCTAAAAATAAAAAGCTTGTTGATTCTAATATTCATGTCTCTTCTTCCAAAAATTAATAATGATATTTGTATTATTAAGAAGAAAATTGATTGTTTGGGCTCCACTTTGAGCCAATGTGCATTTAATCATAACAGGTTGGAATCTGTGTTTCACAAGAAATAAATTTCACATACTCATGTACATACCCCATGGCATACACATGCATACCATGCTCACCCCACTCACATGTATGTTAGAGTGTAAAAATGTACACATTGTGACCGCAAAGTCCATCTTGCAAAATTTTGTTTTGAGAAGATAAATCATTTAAATTTTGCTAATAAAAATATTTGAGTTACTAAGCCTAATGGACCCAAAAAGATATGGGTATCAAAATTCCTACCACTTGTGTTTGATGTAGGTGTGGGCTCTCACAAAATGTGAGAGGGTTGGTGGCTTGATGGTGGATGCATATGGAGTTAGATGGATATGCCTAATTAATGCATCACTATCAAGGATGTTTAGTGGGAGGACCACCATAGTTTGGAGACTTAAAAAATAGTTTATATGATTTGATAACTATCTCTAAACTCCTATTTTAATTTATATACTTTTACATTGTTAAGTTTTAGCATGTTGTGGTTTTAATGCTCAGTATGTTATATTCAATGTTATCAGACATATGATATACATAAATAGTCTTTGAGATACACCCATGTTCATATAAATTCATATTTTGTGTTCTCCCTATTGTTTAATTACTATGTATATACTAGTTCTAAAACACGTGCATTTAGCTTAATGATCATATTAGTTTTGTACTTCATATGGTGATTACTTGTTTCAATATAGTTTTCGTCAAAACTTGTGTTCATACTTGTACAAGTAGTGAGTTACACTTGATTATTATATGTTTGTGCTTCATTGCTCATTTTTACTCATTACACGTACATGTATAACTTAGTTTTGATGATTCTTTTATACTTGTTTTCCCTATTTTTGTACATGTTTAGCTTCATGTAAATATTATTTTGTCTAAAACTAATAAATATACATGTATATCCTTGAGTTACTTTTCTTCATGCAAAATTTCAGTTTTTGACTCATTTTTTTGCGATATATATGTATACTTTTAGATTCGATAAAACATACATTTACCTTGATGCTTGTCTAATTTTTATAAAATTTTTTCGTTTTGATGTTTATTTTTAGCCTTATTGATTTATTTTATGAATATGCTATTCACATAATTCTTGTGCACTCACATTATGTTTATTTACTCATGACTTTATTTTATAAGCATATTTTTGAGCCTAATAGATCTTGAGTGACAATTTTTGTGTACATAGCAATGCTTCATGGGATATATGATTTAGTTTCATGTTTTGAAGAATTTTTAACTAATTTTTTAAAAAATATTTTAAACTAGATTCTTCATTCTTAAATTGGTAGAGTTTTCAAACATGTTAAATAATTTTCAAACTCTTATTTTTGAAAACCCCTACCAACTTAAGAGCGATTGATTGGGCGACCATGCCTTGTGTGCCTTATTGAATATCCTTTTAAACATGTGTATGATAAGGGTGGATTGTTATGAGTTATACATGATTTTTAATGATAATTGATTTTTTGTATATTCATACTTGTTTTCTATATATATATATGCTTCAAATTTTAATTGGTATTTCTATTTTCATACATACTTATAGATATGATTTGATTGTGCTTGTTTTACAATGTATTTACATTTCTTTTAAAAGAAAAATATGTTTATGCTAAGCTTGACTTTATTCTAAATGATAATTAGTATCATTACAAGCTTATGAATTGGTTTCAATTGGTATTTTTTTTGGTATCAAGATGTACTCATGTTTCACTTTCTATTTGTATCAAAATCTACTATTGGTATCTTAAAAATCTTTGTTTATCTACAAGTGTGTCAACATTTATTTTGTTAACTACAATTTAATTTCATTGGTATCATAATTTATTTTGTTGATTTTAAGAATTTCAACATTTGTTTAGTGATTTAAAATTTTTTCGAAATTTGTTGATATGTTTTGCTTATATGCAAGGGGAGCTTAACATCTCCTCTATATATAGATTCATATTGAGTGTATTTTACGTATTAAAGAGCTTGACCTCTCTTCTTTATGTGATACACATGCGAGGAGGAGCTTAACATCTTCGTATATACATTGTATATTATACTTATGTAGTTTAGGGTTTAGTCATCCCTTCTCCATGTAATGTGTAACGCCCCGATCCCACGGATACGGGGACGTCACTGCAACGTATATACGTAAGTCCGAATTACCTTCCCGTATATACGCTAAGCATCAGTACAGACAAGAATCAGAGTACGGAAGCAAGTGGTGCATTATACATTCCAACACATGTATCCAATTACAGAATTATCACCAATGTGATTACAATATTACAATAATATTATATCACTGATGCGCAAATGCGGGAATACAAGAGATACACAATATATATGAACAGTATAAAAGGGGCTCACATACATGTATACAAGGAACTGTACAAGTGAAAAATATAAAAGAGCACTCACGAGTTTGCTAAGGGAAAACTCGAGAGGCACAAAGGGGGTCTGGAAGGATGTAGCCCTGGACGGTCAGCTGGAGGTCCACGCTACCGCTGCGCTACTCTGAGCAGCAAAGGGGGGAATCCACACGCTCCGGGCTCCAGGACCTGGACGTGAGAATCCAGGGGAGTCAGTGAAACTCCCCAGGCGAGTATGATATAATGCCAGGTGGCGAGCCAGGGTAAGCACAAGTGAGAAACTCAGAAGACAGGAGGGTTAGAACATAATGAAGTATATATATAAGAACAGGTATAACATAACAATCGCAAAACCGGAAATCCAAGGTAAAGCTGATTATAAGCAAAGGTGATTTTATACGCTTAGGTCACGGTCCCATGAGACTAGTACGTCGAAGGAATAATCCAAACAAGGAAACCCTCATATATATACCTTTGTCTCATGCCACAGAGTATCCAAGCGTATAGAATCAGAGATGCAAATCATATCATAGTCAAAAACAGGAATGCATAACAATAATGATCAGGGGTCCATAACACGAGTAACGGATACACATAACGGAAACCATAACAGGAAACACAACAGAAGTCAATAGGCAATGTCTATTATTATTATTACTCGTCTGACTCATATATCTCGGCATGTGTCCAGGTGTGCACCCCAACACACATACATCCATATATAAGCGAGTCGAGGGTTGTTAACGGAAGCAGATGGAGAACTGACAGAGCTTCTTATAGTGGTTAACATACACCGGGGACCAGTTTGTTGGTCCAACGGTTCCCACCACCTGGGACCGGTTTGGAGGCCCAAAGTCCCCCTATATGTACTCATGTGGGCCCTAAGTCCCACTATAGTCGTCCGCCATATATATATCATATCCATCACTATAAGCAAGGTATCATTCCGGCATCCATCACTTCCTCCCATACCCCATACAAGTTGTCTTTTTTTATGATTTATTAACATAATTATCAGATTAAGGGAATGAGCAATATCATAACAGGAACACATAACAGTGATCAGGTATCAGGAATACATAACAGTAATCAGTACGTAACAGTAATCAGGTACTACATTCCCTTTATCATGATAATTATAAGAATCGGTGCATCATGCTTGGTGTCAAGAGATAGCATGATAAGTGGTGATATAAATCAAGTAACCAGTCAAGTCAGGAGATAGATGATAGTCTGGGTAAGTCATGGTACAACATAAAGGTCTTGCCAAATGGTGGCATGTCAGGTAGTCAGGTCAGGTGATAACACAGTTACCAAGTGATATACATGTGTTAAAAGGAAACATGAAATTGACAAGTCTGGAATAATAGCATGGCGAGTGATGACATATCAGGAACCAAGAATACAACGACCACGAAGGGTCTGCCACGCATAGTATGTAAACAGTAAAAGATATATGGAATAAAGTATATGAAAACATGAAGCAAATAAATGAAATAAGAATGCAAGAAGGTAGCGAGTAAGAATACTCGCCCAAATCACCAAAACGCCGAAATATCCGGAATCCACTGAAGTTCAGGATGCGCCACAACCTGTGATATAAATATGTAGAGAGAAGGGGAGAGAGAAGGAGAAAAGGTAAGATGATGTTAGCCAAGAGACAAGTCAAACAATACCAATATATGATATAAGTCTATAGACTAAGGTTCATGTTCAAGGAAGTAACCAATCAGAACAGACAGCCAGAATTAGTCGACTAGGTTGGAAGAGTAGTCGACTAATAGAGGGGTTAGTCGACTAGGAATATGGGGTAGTCGACTAATACTGTGATCCAGAGAGTTAGATGTCTGATTCAGGAAAAGTTAGTCGACTGGATGAATTGAGTAGTCGACTAATCAGGGAACTATAAGTCGACTAACAGATACTTAAGTCGACTAAGTCTAAGATACAGAGAATTGGGGTTTTGGTTCAGGAATAGGTTAGTCGACTAGGGAGGAATAATTAGTCGACTAGGGGTGTCAAGTCGACTAATAGTTTAGGCATAAGTCGACTAGAGCCGAGAGTTGGGGTTTCTAGTTCAGGATAGATTTGTCGACTAGGGTCAAGGGTGTAGTCGACTAAGGGGGTCTCTAGTCGACTGGTCACTGAGGTAAGTCGACTAATACTGTGTTTCCAGAAAATGGTTAAGTTTCAAATGAAAGGGTTAGTCGACTAATGGCTAGGTCAAGTCGACTAATAATGGGAAAACAGCAAACAGAACAGATTCTAGGGTTTTGGTTTGATGACTAATTAATCATGGATTTGAAGACATATTTGCACAAGATATGTAAATACAAACATACTAAGAATAAATCAAGTCTAGATGAGGAAGATTACTCACCAAATTGAGGATGGAGAGGAAGAGGAAAGGTAGAGTTGGTGATGATCCTTGAGGAAGAGGGAGATGGGGGAGTTGTTGTTGTTGGTGATGGAGGAGGTGGAGCTTGGCCGGAGTTGGGAGGAGTCCTCGCCGGCGACTTGGCCGGAGGTGGCTGGCCGGAGGTGAGGTCGGCCGGCTCTCTTGGAGAAGAAGAAGAAAAAGAAAGAAATGAGAAGAGAAGAAAATGAAAAAGAAGTGAAATGTAAAGGAAGGATATTTATATGTTTAGGATTTTATGAAGGAGATGCAAATCAAATGGAAGTGAGGGGGTTTGGTGTAAAAAGAAGGGGAGGTGAGGTGTCTCTCAAGGGGACACTTGGCCGGCCATGGGGAGAGGGAAAAGAGATGCATTTAATGGGGTAGGTGGAGATATTTGTGGTGGAGTTTATGGAATTTTGGAATTGTTGGAATTTTGGAAAATAGAATTCTTGTGGTTGTGGAGGAAGGAAAGAAATAAAGGAAGAGGAAAAGAAATTATAATGAGAAGATATTTTCTCTTGGAAAGGAAATTGGAAATAATAGAAGTGGCGGATTCCCGGGATTCAGTTGCGGATGCGGAAATCTTTCGGGAAAATACCGGAATCGTCCGAAATTCAAGTATCTTGGAACGACCCGAAATAAACATCAAAAATCCATAATATTATATTAAGAATAATAGTGAAATCCTTTTTAAGAAATACTTTATAGTTTTAAAGATAAAAATCCTGGAATCAGTTACCTACCGACTCCGTTGGAATTTTCATAAAATCATAAAATCCTCAGAAAAAGAATGTAGGTAGAAAATATGATTCTAAGAAGAAAAGTCTAAAGACTCTTCTGGAAATTCCAAGTGGTTTGTGAATTAAAAATCTAGGAATCGGTCAGCGGCACTGGCCGACACCGGTTTTGAAGAAATTCATTTTAATTCCAGAAAAATCTAGAAAATCATAGAAAATATATAATAATGGAAAATGATATTTAAAACTAAAATCGGTCAAATCTAATCACCGGAAAGACCAAATCGAATAATATACTATAATCGAGTTCCTGGTTCGGACTGGGACTGACTCCGAGTCCACGAATCCAAATCCAAGACAAAACAATCATATAAGGAATTCATAATACAGTATAAATACAGGAAACAAATCGAAAAATACGATCGAAAAATCTGAATACGTAACTAAGTATGTATTCCGGGAACGGGGTATTACAATCCACCCACCTTACAAAAAATTGCGTCCTCGCAATTTCGCTAAGGGGTAAATTGAACACAAAGGGGACATGGTTGGAATAAAGGTTTCATAAAACCAAAACAGGGGAAAGGATGGAAGTAAGGAATCAAAGGAAGGATAGTCAAGAAATAGATAACTCTGCACTTGCAGTTGGAATGTATAACCAAGACTCATGTATTCCAGTTGCAAATCTCTTTACCATTGATTTGCCTTCTGGACGTACTGAGGAGGTTAGAGCCTAAGCTGACCTAGGCTCTGACGAGCCTAAGTTGACCTATGCTCTGATACCAACCTGTAACGCCCCGATCCCACGGATACGGGGACGTCACTGCAACGTATATACGTAAGTCCGAATTACCTTCCCGTATATACGCTAAGCATCAGTACAGACAAGAATCAGAGTACGGAAGAAGTGGTGCATTATACATTCCAACACATGTATCCAATTACAGAATTATCACCAAATGTGATTACAATATTACAATAATATTATATCACTGATGCGCAAATGCGGGAATACAAGAGATACACAATATATATGAACAGTATAAAAGGGGCTCACATACATGTATACAAGGAACTGTACAAGTGAAAAATATAAAAGAGCACTCACGAGTTTGCTAAGGGAAAACTCGAGAGGCACAAAGGAGGTCTGGAAGGATGTAGCCCTGGACGGTCAGCTGGAGGTCCACGCTACCGCTGCGCTACTCTGAGCAGCAAAGGGGGAATCCACACGCTCCGGGCTCCAGGACCTGGACGTGAGAATCCAGGGGAGTCAGTGAAACTCCCCAGGCGAGTATGATATAATGCCAGGTGGCGAGCCAGGGTAAGCACAAGTGAGAAACTCAGAAGACAGGAGGGTTAGAACATAATGAAGTATATATATAAGAACAGGTATAACATAACAATCGCAAAACCGGAAATCCAAGGTAAAGCTGATTATAAGCAAAGGTGATTTTATACGCTTAGGTCACGGTCCCATGAGACTAGTACGTCGAAGGAATAATCCAAACAAGGAAACCCTCATATATATACCTTTGTCTCATGCCACAGAGTATCCAAGCGTATAGAATCAGAGATGCAAATCATATCATAGTCAAAAACAGGAATGCATAACAATAATGATCAGGGGTCCATAACACGAGTAACGGATACACATAACGGAAACCATAACAGGAAACACAACAGAAGTCAATAGGCAATGTCTATTATTATTATTACTCGTCTGACTCATATATCTCGGCATGTGTCCAGGTGTGCACCCCAACACACATACATCCATATATAAGCGAGTCGAGGGTTGTTAACGGAAGCAGATGGAGAACTGACAGAGCTTCTTATAGTGGTTAACATACACCGGGGACCAGTTTGTTGGTCCAACGGTTCCCACCACCTGGGACCGGTTTGGAGGCCCAAAGTCCCCCTATATGTACTCATGTGGGCCCTAAGTCCCACTATAGTCGTCCGCCATATATATATCATATCCATCACTATAAGCAAGGTATCATTCCGGCATCCATCACTTCCTCCCATACCCCATACAAGTTGTCTTTTTTTATGATTTATTAACATAATTATCAGATTAAGGGAATGAGCAATATCATAACAGGAACACATAACAGTGATCAGGTATCAGGAATACATAACAGTAATCAGTACGTAACAGTAATCAGGTACTACATTCCCTTTATCATGATAATTATAAGAATCGGTGCATCATGCTTGGTGTCAAGAGATAGCATGATAAGTGGTGATATAAATCAAGTAACCAGTCAAGTCAGGAGATAGATGATAGTCTGGGTAAGTCATGGTACAACACAAAGGTCTTGCCAAATGGTGGCATGTCAGGTAGTCAGGTCAGGTGATAACACAGTTACCAAGTGATATACATGTGTTAAAAGGAAACATGAAATTGACAAGTCTGGAATAATAGCATGGCGAGTGATGACATATCAGGAACCAAGAATACAACGACCACGAAGGGTCTGCCACGCATAGTATGTAAACAGTAAAAGATATATGGAATAAAGTATATGAAAACATGAAGCAAATAAATGAAATAAGAATGCAAGAAGGTAGCGAGTAAGAATACTCGCCCAAATCACCAAAACGCCGAAATATCCGGAATCCACTGAAGTTCGGGATGCGCCACAACCTGTGATATAAATATGTAGAGAGAAGGGGAGAGAGAAGGAGAAAAGGTAAGATGATGTTAGCCAAGAGACAAGTCAAACAATACCAATATATGATATAAGTCTATAGACTAAGGTTCATGTTCAAGGAAGTAACCAATCAGAACAGACAGCCAGAATTAGTCGACTAGGTTGGAAGAGTAGTCGACTAATAGAGGGGTTAGTCGACTAGGAATATGGGGTAGTCGACTAATACTGTGATCCAGAGAGTTAGATGTCTGATTCAGGAAAAGTTAGTCGACTGGATGAATTGAGTAGTCGACTAATCAGGGAACTATAAGTCGACTAACAGATACTTAAGTCGACTAAGTCTAAGATACAGAGAATTGGGGTTTTGGTTCAGGAATAGGTTAGTCGACTAGGGAGGAATAATTAGTCGACTAGGGGTGTCAAGTCGACTAATAGTTTAGGCATAAGTCGACTAGAGCCGAGAGTTGGGGTTTCTAGTTCAGGATAGATTAGTCGACTAGGGTCAAGGGTGTAGTCGACTAAGGGGGTCTCTAGTCGACTGGTCACTGAGGTAAGTCGACTAATACTGTGTTTCCAGAAAATGGTTAAGTTTCAAATGAAAGGGTTAGTCGACTAATGGCTAGGTCAAGTCGACTAATAATGGGAAAACAGCAAACAGAACAGATTCTAGGGTTTTGGTTTGATGACTAATTAATCATGGATTTGAAGACATATTTGCACAAGATATGTAAATACAAACATACTAAGAATAAATCAAGTCTAGATGAGGAAGATTACTCACCAAATTGAGGATGGAGAGGAAGAGGAAAGGTAGAGTTGGTGATGATCCTTGAGGAAGAGGGAGATGGGGAGTTGTTGTTGTTGGTGATGGAGGAGGTGGAGCTTGGCCGGAGTTGGGAGGAGTCCTCGCCGGCGACTTGGCCGGAGGTGGCTGGCCGGAGGTGAGGTCGGCCGGCTCTCTTGGAGAAGAAGAAGAAAAAGAAAGAAATGAGAAGAGAAGAAAATGAAAAAGAAGTGAAATGTAAAGGAAGGATATTTATATGTTTAGGATTTTATGAAGGAGATGCAAATCAAATGGAAGTGAGGGGGTTTGGTGTAAAAAGAAGGGGAGGTGAGGTGTCTCTCAAGGGGACACTTGGCCGGCCATGGGGAGAGGGAAAAGAGATGCATTTAATGGGGTAGGTGGAGATATTTGTGGTGGAGTTTATGGAATTTTGGAATTGTTGGAATTTTGGAAAATAGAATTCTTGTGGTTGTGGAGGAAGGAAAGAAATAAAGGAAGAGGAAAAGAAATTATAATGAGAAGATATTTTCTCTTGGAAAGGAAATTGGAAATAATAGAAGTGGCGGATTCCCGGGATTCAGTTGCGGATGCGGAAATCTTTCGGGAAAATACCGGAATCGTCCGAAATTCAAGTATCTTGGAACGACCCGAAATAAACATCAAAAATCCATAATATTATATTAAGAATAATAGTGAAATCCTTTTTAAGAAATACTTTATAGTTTTAAAGATAAAAATCCTGGAATCAGTTACCTACCGACTCCGTTGGAATTTTCATAAAATCATAAAATCCTCAGAAAAAGAATGTAGGTAGAAAATATGATTCTAAGAAGAAAAGTCTAAAGACTCTTCTGGAAATTCCAAGTGGTTTGTGAATTAAAAATCCAGGAATCGGTCAGCGGCACTGGCCGACACCGGTTTTGAAGAAATTCATTTTAATTCCAGAAAAATCTAGAAAATCATAGAAAATATATAATAATGGAAAATGATATTTAAAACTAAAATCGGTCAAATCTAATCACCGGAAAGACCAAATCGAATAATATACTATAATCGAGTTCCTGGTTCGGACTGGGACTGACTCCGAGTCCACGAATCCAAATCCAAGACAAAACAATCATATAAGGAATTCATAATACAGTATAAATACAGGAAACAAATCGAAAAATACGATCGAAAAATCTGAATACGTAACTAAGTATGTATTCCGGGAACGGGGTATTACATAATGCATGTATTCAGGGGGAGCTAATGTAGCGTCTCTTCTTCATGAATATATATCGCATATACATTTATGTTGTTTGTTTATTTCACCTATTTGTTGATGAATTGACAAAAAAAGAGAGAAGAATTTAGAGAGTTTATATAAGCATGGTTGATATTTATTGTTTATGTATATATGATTATTTTGTTTATGAGCTTTTATTGAATATCCTTATCGTTTTTGCTATGCATGAGTTAAGGGGGAGCTTTTATGAAGTTTATCTTTAATTCATGCATATATATCTCCATGAGTTTTGTCATCATCAAAAAGGGGCAGATTGTTGGCTCACAGGTCCATCACTCTAGTTTTGATGATGATTAACTCATGTAGTAATAGTATTAGTGATCCCGTGCTTATTTAGTTTCAGATATTTGATCAAGATCTTAGTCGGTGTTTAGTTTCAACAAAAGATTCGAAGTCAAGTTTTGAATCTAGCACCTGTTGATTCAAGAGCTCGCTCTTCAAGTACTCAAAAAGGAGTCTAACTCATGGATCAAGTTTGGACCAAGTCAAGATGGAGAAGTTTTTCAAAAGAAGATTTTCAAGACTTGTGTCATGTTTATAAGTGTTAAGATTTTATTTTTAGATAGAATGTAAAGGATAGATTAGTTGTGGAATACTTAAGTTTATATACACACAAAAAAAAATATGGTTTTTGAAAAATACGGTTTTTGTTTTAAGCTTTAAATTTTATGCCTCAAAAATAGTTCACATGTTTATAATATGTGTTGATTTTTAATCACATATATTTGTACTTTAAAGTATTTCAATGAAATTATTTTTGTAGATTTTATGAAGATTTTATGGAATTTAAGATGTATTTTAAAAAGTTGTTAAAACTGTTTTTTGGGCTGCTGGCGGTCGACTGACCGGTCGACCGAAGCAAGGCTCGATCGACCGCTCGATCGATTGAGGTGCACAAGATGTGCACAAACCCATGTGACTTGAGCTCGGCCGATCGACCAGTCAACCTCAATAGAGATCGGCCGACTGACCGGTCGACCGACAGAGTTTGTAGGGCTCTCGGGTTTTCTCGGTCGACCCGGCGATCGACCGTTCTGCTGATTTGCTTGATACCATTAAAGATTTCTAGTCATAACTTTTTATTCTTATATTAAATCAACATGGTTTAAATTTCATTCAAAGATAACTATTAGGGCTACATTTCTTATTTAATAATCATTTTTTGATTCAAATGATAAAGACATCAATATTGGGTTGAAATCTGCTCGTGATCTAAAAATTGTTTACAGTTTCTGGCTTGACACGTGTTAGTATTATGTTGATAACATTTGACTCTGAAATGATATTCATTTGATTAATGAAGACTTCAAGATCTATAAATACATCCTATATACTTATTTTCAAATTCTAATATTTTAGGCCTCAAATCTGTGCTCAACATTTACTTATTGCACAGTCCAAGTCTGAGGTCGGTCGACCGCCCGGTCGATCACCAGACTCCAACAATCAGAAATTTGTCCGTTGATCGGTCGACCGGACAGTCGACCAACAGGCCATTCTGGCTAGATTTTGAGCCATAATGACTAGTTTTTGAACCCCAATAAATAAAGGATCTTTTGGCCTGTTTTAGGCAAGATTTTGGAGAGTTTTCAAGAGCCATTTTTCCATCTCCAACAGAAGTTTTTCGACAAGTTTCTAGGCTAAACTTTCATATCAAAAGAGTGTTTATCAAGAGTGTTTTTCTTGAGTTTTCAAAAGAGATTTCTTGAGTTTTCCACCACAATATCTATCTAATTTTTCTCACCCAAGCTTGTACTTTCCATTGCTATATTCATCCTCTAGGAGCCTTGTTATGAGAGAGTTTGTTTTGTGATCAAGAGAAGTGATCATAAGTGTTCCACTGTTTGTATTTGAGGAGTTATAGAGGTTGCAGCCTCGACGAGCTTACGGGTTCACGTGTGTTGTTCTTGCGTGAACAAGTGAGGGACTTGCGGGTCCAAGAGTTCTTGAGGGAGCTCATTGTAGGTGTTGCGGCACCGAGTGATCTTGCGGGATTGATTATAGTGAAAATCCTTCATAGTGGAAAAGGCGGGGACATAGATCAAGTGGCTCGAATCTCGAAACAAATCTCTCGTGTTTGGGATTGCTTATCTCACTCTCTCACTTGTGTTTATATATCTTGCATGTTTTTATTGTTTACATTATCACATGCTTGATATACTTGTGCTTTATTGATATACATGCTTGGGTTTTTTAATATCTTGTATGCTCTTGTATTGGTCATATCGTTACATGCTTGATATTGTCATGTGCTTGTGTGCACACATGTATCAAACTAAGAGAGCAAAAGTAGCACCTCAACTCTTAGTCTAGAGGAATCTTGAGGAGAAGTTCAGAGCCCTTCAATGGGAATTCAGCTTCACTATTTGGGTATACAAAGTGTGTTTATTTAGTTTGCATAATTAGTTTTTAATTTCGCATTAGTTTCGCACTAGATTGCTAGTCACCTATTCACCCCCCTCTAGGTGACCTACATTTGCGATCGGACGATAATTTCGGATGGATCTGAAGGGGCAATCCATGGATATAACGGAGGACCCATAGCAGAAAGGGCTGAGAGTAACCGTCAAGAATGGGAATGGCCAATCATTCCTAGAAAATCCAACTTCTCTGCATTTCTAGAAATAAAAATTAGATGAGTAGACGTATCACATATCGTTTCAGAACTCCCGTCGAAGTTCTTCCTGATTTACCATGATCTTCTCAGTGGCAGAAGTGAAGCTCAGAGATAAATTCTGGACCTGGGTCATGAGAGCAGCATATGGATCTACTGAAGAAGAGGAGGAGACAAATACCAAATGTGCTTGAGGCTGAAAAGAAGGGGGTCGAGCATGAGCATGAGTGCTGGCTTGCATCCTCTTAAGAAGTGTGCGATCAATATCAACAGAAAGAGCAATGGCTTTCTCGCAAGAAAGAACAACCTTTAGATGCTTAAACAATCGAGTAAGGATCATCCTAAGGGAGATTTCTACTCAGAATCAAGAGGTGTTCAAAAAGCATAAAATCAACGATGAGTTTAGGTATATTGACTCTAATGCCTTTCAGAAGGCAATAGATTAGGCGTGGAGCACAATCCCGCACATGACTAAACTCTCCCGATTTTTGGAGAAGATCATTGAAAATAATCTTGGCAAGGATTTGGTCGAGAAGTGTGTATTACTTCACCTCCTCATTCCTTATAAGAGCCTGGTTCTCATCATCATGCAAGAAGCGAGAAGCGGTGAGAGCAGTCTCACCTCGAGGTACTCAAAATCATGAAGATCAAGATTGAGTTGTCTACACCCTCAGAAGACAATTGAAAATTCAAGAAAATATTTTAAGAGTGATGTTGATGTCTACATCCTTCACACGGGATTGGATACGATTGCTATGAAATTCAAGATTGGAATAGAAGTATTGAACTAGCTCCGGATAGACTTGTTCTTTAGTAGTAAAAAAGTACTCTAAAGAACTAGTTTTTAAAATCGGAGCAAGATTTAGGTGTTCAATGTTAGCTAGTACAGCAGAACAACCTGATGGAACATGTTTGTTATAGATCAAAGAGTGTTTATACAAGGCATTTTCTAAAGCAAACACGTTTTTAGGTCTAGAGGATGATTCAGTTTGTTTGGATTTCTCAGATCTCTGACATTTGGACATGTTGAATAATAGCAAAGATACCAACTAAAATAGGGTTGATATGAACAGAATTATCAGGAAAAATTCAAAGAGAAATAGCAGAAATTATATGAAAATAAAATGAAAATAAACTAGGATGAAATTGAGAGAAATTACCAGGTGAAAATCAAATATTCCTCCACCAAACTAGAGTGGATGTGGCGTAGAAATGATTTGCAAGAGTTTTGAGAAGAAATTTAGAGATAAGAAATAATTTGGAGAGAGAGTGGGTAAGAAAGAGGGTAAGTCGGCAGCAAGAGAAAGAATGAGAGAAGGTGGAAGGATCTATGTTTTTAAATCCAATTAATATAACAGTTGCCGAGCTTCAGTCGATCGATCAGTCGACCGAAGAAACACAAGACCACTGTAAAACAAAATCGTATAACATCAGTCGATCGGGCGATTTGCCGACAAAAATAGAGAGTTTTGAGGCTCTCAGTTGGTCGACCAGTCAGTCGACCGGGAATGAAAGTTCGAGTGATTTCTCCCAACTTGATTGACCGGTTGGTCGACTAGAATGGTCCAAAAATCAAAATTTTTGAATTTGAAAGATGGTTTTGTAAACCAAAAAAATATATTAAAATAAAAATGTAAAAAAATATTAAATGGTTAATCATCATAGACATGTTATAGTCAAAGAAAAATCAAGTAAGATTTTTATATACGTAAGTTTTAAAAATGTTATAAAAATACATTAAAAATAGAAAAATTTACATAGATTATTTAAATCACACTTAAGAAAATTTGAATAAGAATGAAGCTGGTTTCCTTTACGGGTTATGAACTTCTCCTCATGATTCCTTTGGACTAAAAGTTGTGGTGCTTATTGCTTTCTTATTTGTATACTTAATAAATGAATTAAATACATATGTGATAATTTTCAAAAATAAACATACTTGATTATATAGATATAAAAACATGTGTTATATCAAATATACTCATAGACATTTAAGCATGGAAAACATAAGTAGAGTCTATGCTATCAACATGTATGTATTTTATATAAGCAATCATGAAACCAATAGAAATTGAATATTATACTAATTGCACATTGAAAACATGCTAATTCATGAAAAAAACATATACATCATTTTAAATAGTTATACATTCATGAAATAGGTCAAACAACTCATCAATACTAAACAAATATAACATGTATTGAGTCTAGACTATTTAATATGAACATGTAATAAATAATTTTAAACAAAGTGGAGATATTACCGATACACGCTGAGTAATCTCCAACATGAGTTAGTGTTTTTCCACCTAGTTCCTTGATTGCGATGCATTAAATTCGTTGGTCCGTCAATCTCCAATGCATCCACCACCAAGACACCGTCTCCTCCTACATCTTGGAGGAGGACACACCTATATCAAGTAAATTCAGTGTATTCTTTGGTACCAAATTTTTTTGGGTCCTATAGGATCAGTATTCTCATGAACGCAGACATTCTTATTTTTCATATTCAATTTAGCATAACAAAACTTAGCTAAATGGCCATTGCGGCCATAATGTGTACATGTGTACACCTTGCCATAAATATATGCATGATTGCGTTATGCGTTGTGATCATGCTTGGTGTGTGCTTGTGAGATGTGTTTCTCTTGAGTTTTTCCCTTTAGAAACATAGCATTAATATTCTTCATATTGAAACTGATCACACACGTGCATTACATCTTTTCATATCATATGTGTCACATTTTTACATTTATATTTAAATAAAACTTTGTTATTAATGTTTTTTCATGTGCAGTGGCGTGTAGGGTAATTAAGAAAGAAAAAAGAGAGATTGACAGATTTATTCAATTTAATCAAAAGTTCAAATCAAAGGGGATCGATTTAAATCCAAATGTTATAGAAGCTATCTTATCTGAAAGCTGAATATATTAGATAAGATAATATCATCTCATTTCAAGAGAAAAACGGATTGTTTGAAGACTCTATCTGCTTTGCTGAAGATAAATGAATATCTCATCAATTCTAGAAGACAAATTGAAAATTCAAAAGGATAAATGGATAGAGAAAAAATCAACTAATGAGATGAAGCAATTTAGATTTGGATTTAGGCTGGATACAGTTTAGCATTTTAATCATAACTTTTTCTACTAAAAATCACATCTGATGATTCAAGATGATCCAGAAAGAAGACGTAAGGGTCATAATTCTTCTGTTGATCACTCGTTCCAATTCTATCATTTGATAAGTGATATTCAGCAATCAACACGCCAACATGCTGCATATCAGAATTAAATTTCTGAATAAATCAAATCAAGTTTGGAGATAAGAGGAGGATTTAAATTCAAAATATCCAGCTCTCCCTATCTTCATACGCTTTCTATCCCTCTGGTTTTCTCCTATAAATACCCTTATACCACAAATGCAGAAAGGACACTATCTCAAAGAGAGAGATTTAGTTTAGGTTTTTCTTTTCTTCATCAATGTAATTTTTATTTTTTATTTTCTTTTAGGTTAGAGAGAGTTACATGAGAAAAGAGAGAAAGAATTATTGTAGTGTGACACTATTGTAATTCTTTTTCAAGAGACTTATATTGAAAGTGACATCAATAGAGTTTTCTCACTTTTCTTCATTGTACTCAATCTGGTCAAGCACCGTATTCAAGTTACTCTTTCTATTTGCTTTGCCTTACTTCATGCCGAGGTAAGTTTTTGTTATGATTCAACAGTAGAGGTAAGTACTGTTTTTGTTTTTTTTTTCAGTTCATTTGTTTAGAGTTATAATTCTCTTTTTTTTAGTCTTTCCTTTTTTATATAGCTAAAAGAACAACAGCACCACAATCTCTTCTTTTACCATCTCCTTCTTAACTATTTTTATTTTCCTTTAAAACTTAGAAAAGAATTCTCAAATTTGTTTTAGTTAATTAAAAGAAGAAACTTAGTATAAAACTTTTATCGATGTCCCTCCTTGCGGATCATGACCCGTTAGCCCTAGGCTACACGGTAAAATTGAGGACCTAGCAATGTTCTAAAAGTCTGTATTTTCTGTGTGCAGGTTTGGCTCGACCAAAATTTTGGCACCGATGCCGGGGAGGGATGGTAAGTTTTCTTTTTTTGATTTACTTTAACAATTTAATCCCCTTTTCTTCTCTATTTTGGTGTACAGGGGCTAATTTCAGAAAGTTAGGAGCTACAGTGGACATATTGCTACTCTGTGCCGCTGCCGCTGTCCTAGAAGGCATAACCTTAGAGCCCACAATTATGGTGAATTACTAGCAGTAGTTTCTTACAGATTGCTTAATTTTCAAAGATTTAACTCCCTGCAGTTATTAATTTATCTGTTTAACTCACTCTGTACATGTTTCTAATCAACAGTAACTGGTTGCTTTGTAAATACCAAAAAAATGCTTAGACTTTTGCATCTTAGGGCATCTATCTATTTTGTTTCTTTACATTCTATTGAAGAGTGCTAGAGAAAAAGGTACATTTGCATTTCATATAGCTTAGGAAACACACTTGTATGTTATATTGCTTGGGTGTTATTTTTGCTATATACTTGCACACGAGCATGAAAACAATCTAAAGTCATATCCTTAAACAAGATAAGGTGGGGAAGTCATTACCCTTCCTTAGCCCAAAAATTATCTCCTCACTCACTAACCCAGCTTAATTTAAAATTGAGTAGACATTGGCCCTAGGAACATCTCGGACTCAAATAGGGATTGACCTAAGGGGGGAGTTGTTAGAAGTTAACTCTTGACAAATCAGTATCTAATGTTAGGGATTGAGGGGCGAAACCCCGAAGGCTAGTGGTTTGGTATAATTAGGCCCGTTGCTTAGGCACGAATACCTCCCACCAATCTTGCCCCTACTTGACCGATTAACTTGTGACCAGGTTCTATAATATATATCTCCTATGGATAATCAATAGTTAGGAGTCTTCTAGGTCTAAGCTCTACCCTAACATAGGATAGATTTTTCTTTATTTTCTTGTTTGTTTATTTGTTTTTTTTTTGTTCTTGTGAAAATGGATTATAATTACAATTATTCTGATTATAACTTAAATCCATATTCACCCCAACCTCTTTCAATTCAGATATTACTAACTCGGCATTACATAACTCTAACCAATTAAGTATGCTAGATTGGTCTTAATCGAATCAATATATGCCCCAATCCAAGTATTATGAACAAGAATGGGACAATCATCACCACCCTTCACCAAGTCAGTAGGGATACAACTCCCCCGAATCTTACTATCAACAACCTTACCAACAAACTGCTCCATATACTTCATACCAAAATAAACCTATAGAAGAAAAATCTTCTTTATAAAAGACTTTTGAAGACTTCCTTGAGTCCACATGACAAGTACAAATCATAGCGGACTCAATTCTCCTAAACAATTCCCAAATCCAATATCCTTACTCTATTTTTCAAGTCCAACCACAACAAGAAGAACCTGTTGACTTAGAAAAGAATGTGGAATTCATGATTCAGTCCGAAAATGATTGTATTCAACCCAAATGGATTGTCTCCCATCTCTTAATTGGCTAGAAGAAAAAGTGAGTCATTTAGTTAACACAATTAATTATAGGAATGAGGAAACTCTACCTAACATATTTTTGACCATTTCTGATTCTCCTAGCCATATTGATGAGGAATCATGGTATCTTAGAGATTTTAACCAAAATTCAATTTCACCACATAATTTTGAACTTGACAAATATCAACCCATTGACAAATTGACAAGTTTTCATTTTAATGAGATTGAACTTGAAGATGAATTTGACACCGATTCCCAATGTTGTGATTCAGTTTCACTTTTTGAATCATATTGACTCCGGTATCCTTACCCGATTCGGACCTAATTCTGAAGCCAACACTAATTCCAATCCGTATAGAGCTTGAAAATGAACAACTTATTTTGGATAGTCACATTCCATTGTTGGAAAATGAATGTGAACTTCAATTCTATGATTTAGACCAAACTCATGAACCAACTACTCTAACTCTCAAACCTAAACTTGATTTGAGTTTTATTCCCAAGTCAGTTTTAGTTTCTATTCCATTCATTGTTGAGCCCAAATCATCTATTCCACAAAACTACATTTCATTGTTGGACCAAAGTTTAGATCAATATAATTCCGTGATGATATCCCAAGACTGGTCATATAATCGAGAAAAATTTCATGCTAGGTTCTTGCATGATCCTATTCATATTGGGGATTATAAAAATGTTAATAGGAAAGAGGTGATGAAAAGTGAGTTTCATGAAAATTCACAATAACTAGATTGGGCAGAAACGCTTGGCCCAATAAGACCACCACCGGAACCACCACTTTGAGGTGACAATTTTCCTTCCCTTTCTCCTTTTTCTTGTATTATTTCATTTCATTCATATATTGAGGATAATGCATGAGCTAGGTATGGGAAAGGGTTTACTAACATGCTAACATTACTAATCGGGAAAAAAATTCCTTTCTTTAAAAACTTTTTAAAAGAAAAATAATACTTTGACTTATTTTTGTAAAAAAATAAGTTAATTTTAAGCAATAAGAGGATCACAATCAGGAGTTCTTATACTTTGTCAAAATAAAATTATTTGTTTGATTTTGAGGTTAGGAAGAAAGATTAAAAAAGTAGTTTAGTCTTGATTTTACCTTGATGAAATATACATACTTTATACACTTACACACTTAGGGTTCTGACTGATTTTTCCTGCACACAAAAATTAGAATATTAGATTAAGAATAGATCGTGCGAGGAATCAGTTCTAATCCGCGGTAGCAGGGCTATGCGGGTCGTGATCCTCAAGGAGGGACTGCGATAGAAGCGTTAAGCAAGTTTCTCTAAAAATTTATCTTTTTTAGTTAATTTGTTAGTCGCGATGGTATTTACAAAGAAAAGTGGTATTTACAATGAGTTGTGGGAAAGAATATTGGAGAGGTGTGGATTTGATCTACAAAAAAGAAAAGAAAAGAAAAGAATAGAAAACTAACCTTGGTTGGAGAAAATATGCGAAACCTAACACTTTCTACCTTATTTCGGAGGCATTGAACGTATAAACCTTGGGATCGAACTCAGTCCGTTGTCGCATTAGGTCATCAAGCCTTGGGCAAGCATGAGTTGATACGCCTCGAGGAGGAGAACATCGCCATGGAATATCGTTGGAACCTACTAATCTTCGGTATACTTGTGGTTCGGTAAACGCTCGCGTGCTCGTCAAAGATCAACAAAAAGAAACACAGTAGAAAAGAAAGAGAAAACAAAGAAAAGCAACGACATAAGAACAAAATAAAAATTACCTTTTTATTGATTACAATGGAAGAGAAGAGAATCATCTGTCGGTGTCACCCTCAACAAAGCCATCTCCCTCACTTACATAAAAATTACAAAAAGAAAAGAAAACCTAGAAGAAACCCTAAAAATCTGAACTTTGGCCCTTTGCTGGACGCTGGACGCTCTGTACGTTGTACTGCAGGGGATATTTATAGGTGCAGAAAGCCGAGGAGTCCTAGATAAACCTGCTCACGAAATCTGGGATCTGGATGAGATCAAAGTGCCGCGTTTCCGCGGCTTTTGCCGCGGATCCGCGGCGCTTTAGTGGCTTCTGGCCGCGCGCTTTGGCGCGTGGCCTCTCCTGGTCCGTCCATGTGGGCTTTTGCTTCTGGAAGTGTGATCCTGGCTCTCCATCTTGGGATTTCGAGATAACTTAGTAATCAAGTTACCTTGATTTCAAATATCCCAAATCTTCTATCCACGAATTTTGGGCTTTTATCCTCATCCTGCAAGGGTTTAGGGTTGGGTAGAAGTCTATCCTTCCCTCATCTTTGATATTTGCAACTTTTAGCCCTTGTATTTGCATTTTGACTCTTTGTATTTGCGCTTTTTCACCTGGGCTTCAAACATGGGCTTGGATCTGGGCTTTTGGGCTTTTTAGGCTTTATTTATTGCTAAAATAACAATTCGAGGCCTGCACACAATAAATTACAAATTATTAATAAATGTGCAGAATTAAATGAATAAATATGAAAATGTGATGGTAAATATGATGATAAAAATGCACTTTTGACTACCAATCACACCCCCACACTTATCTTTTTGCTCGTCCTCGAGTAAAAACAAAGAAAAGAAGAAGAAAAGAAGAATTAATCTAACCTAACTCACTTTCGTAGGAATCACGATTGCACTTAGCACGTGCAACAAGCCGTTAAACCTCTAGGTTACCCTAGAGGACGAGTGTTGTCTCGTGAGGGTTTTCAGCGGATTGCACCCACAAAATCCATAAAAAGGAAATATTTGAATTATATTTGAAGAGACTAAGTAGTCTATAAGTTTTAGGATTATCATTTTTATTCATTCTTCAAACCTGGTCTTTATAAAGTCAATTGTTATTCATTTTAGGTAAGGATTAAAATTGAATTTCTAATATAGTCTTTTTCGTTACCAAAAGTCATATGCACCCTTGTGAATCTAGGAATTCCTTAACTTGGACTCTCATGCCTCTTTATTATTTTTATAACATCATCTAATTTTCTTTCGTGTAAGTATCAAGGCTTCTTGAGGCCCTCATACCTAACTATTTGACTATTAGATGTGTTAATATATATATATATATTTTTTTTTTGGCATGTATAGCTCATCTAATTTTCTTTCGTATAAGTATCAAGGCTTCTTGAGGCCCTCATACCTAACTAATTGATTATTAGATGTGTTAATACATATATAATATTTCTCAGTTTTCTTAGGCTTTCTAATCCACCCATGTAGCGAACTTAAAGTCGGTGGCTCCCAAACCGGTCGGCTTTAGGGCACCAGGTGAGAAAACACCCCGCGGACTCAAATTCGAGTGAATTAGGCCCAAAACTAAGGACTTTATTTTATTTACTCACCTTTAGGCATGAATACTTTTGCTTCTTGAGGCACATGTATCAGCTTAATTGGTGATATTTTTTTTTATTTATTTATATATATATTTTTTTTTTATATGAGGCACAAGGTCTTTGTCTTAGAATCCTAGATATGCATTTGGTATGCACATTTCATTAAGGTAAAAATC
This sequence comes from Agave tequilana, assembly GCA_038442645.1. Classification (NCBI taxonomy): domain Eukaryota; kingdom Viridiplantae; phylum Streptophyta; class Magnoliopsida; order Asparagales; family Asparagaceae; genus Agave; species Agave tequilana. The sequence goes on from JAVJIF010013826.1 coordinate 74,298, forward strand.
AAGACTAATTATTTATTCAATTTCTTCTCCTATACCTAAAAATTAAACAATTTATTTATTTTGACCAAGTTTTTAGAAATCCTAATCATGATTTTCCTAATCCTTAAAACTAACTTAGATTTCTTTCAAAAAAATAAGTCAAAATACTGTCCTTTTTATAACAATTTTTTTTTAAATTTTTTTTATTAGCAAATTTTTGTTAGTTTCTACTTATGTTAGTATGTTAGTAAAGCCCACCCCCACACTTATCTCATGCATTGTCCTTAATGTATGAATGTATGCATGTATGCATGAAACAGAACAAGGGAAGGCGGAAGTTACCTTAGGGGGTGGTTCCGGTGGTGGTCTAATTGGTCCACGAAATGCGGCCCAAACAAGATAACGTGGTAGTTCACGGGACCTACCTTTATTGACCTCTTTTTTATTTACATATTTACAGTCCCCAGAATGAATAGGATCATGGAAAATCCTCTCGTGAAACTTACTCCCTTTACATGACCAGTCCTGGAAAATCATCACAGAGTCATGGTCTATACCTATGTCCAACAAAAGAATGTGACTTGGTAGAATGGTTGACTTGGACTCAAGAATGATAGGTTCAGGATCTAATACCGACTCAGGAAAGAAACTCAAATCAAGTAAAGGTTCAGGAGTCGGGCTAGGATCAAGAAGTGGGTCCAAGTCAAGAAATTGAAACTCAAGTCTACAATCATTTTCCCACAATGGAATGTGACTCAATGTTGGTGATTCAAGTTCAGGAATGATAGGTGTGGGAATCAAAACTGACTCTAAAATATTACCCAAGTCGGGTAACAAAACAGGAGTCAATAATGATTCGGGAATTTGAACTTGATCATAGATTTGGGAATCTAGGTCACATATCTCATTAGTTTCAATCTCATAAAATGGGAACTTGCCAATTTTTCCATGGGACTTTCAAAATTGCACAATTGGTCAAGTTCAAAATGATCATCAAAAATGGGTGATTCAATTTCATGATCTATGGGTATGGGAATAAATGTTGGCTCAGAAAATTGGTCCAAATTGGGTAAGGATACTGGAGTCAACATAGATTCGAAGATGGAAACTGAATCACAAAGTTGGGGATCGGGTTCACATTCATAATCTAATTCAATCTCATTGAAATTAAAACTAGCCAATTTGTCCAAGGATTGGGATTGAGCAAGTTCATATTGATGTGATGAAATTGAATTTTGATCAAGGTCTTCTAAACAGAAAGATTCTTGGTTCCTATCAAGATGCTCAAGAATATTTGAAAGTCTAGAAATTTGATCATTCATTGTATCTTGCAACCGATCCACTTTTTCTTCTAACCCATCGAATAGATCAATGGAGGACTGAAACCTTGGTGATGTGGGAAAAGACGTATATGAAGATAATGGTTGAACAGGTGGTTGACCATATGGCTCAGGGGTGTTGAATTCCCATTGACTCTGTGAAGAGTAGTGATGATTATTCCAATCTTGTTCATAGTATTGGGACTGGGGCATGTAATGATTCGGATAAGACTAATCTGGCACACTAGGTTGGTCAAAGTTATGATATGCCGGGTTGGTAATATCCGAATAAGAGGTTGGTGTGTAATATGGATCCTCATTAAAATTGAAAAAATTGTTGTTATAGGCCATATCACACAATCACAAACAAAACAAAAAGAAAACAAACAAAGAAGAAAAATTTCTAATCTAAGTTAGGGTAGACCTAGACCTAGACGACTCCTAACTGATTAGACTATCCACGGGAGGTAGGGTGCAGACTTTGACCACAAGTTAATCAGCCAGGTCAGGGCAAGAGTGGTGGGAGGTTTTCCGTCAAAGACGTTCCTTAATTAAATAACCACCAATCTTCGGGCTTTCGGCCCTCAATCCCCTTCCTAGACACTGATTTGGCAAGAGTCAACTTCCAGCACTGTTCCCCCTTAGGATAATCTCCTAATTGAGTCCAAGATGTCCCTAGGGCCAACGTCTACTAATTTTTATGTTAGGCTTGGGTTAGTGAGTGCTCGGGATATGATTTTTGGGCTAAGGAAGGGTGATGAAATCCCCACCTTATCTTGTTAATGGGTTATGCCCTTAAGATGAATTAGTGCAAGTGTACAAGATAAATAGATAAGAATCACTCAAAGCAGAAAATCACCAAGAGATGAATCCTATTCTACATGCACTGCGTACGTACCTTGCTCCTCCAGCACTCTTCAACAGTAAATAAAAATAATTGAAAAGACACCTGCCTAATATGCAAACGTCTAATCAATTTTATTTTTAACAACCAATGATTTACTGTTGAATTATTAGCAATTTATAGGTATATCACAGAACAAAACAGAATAGAGCAGTAAGCAGTAATCTCAAATTTCAGCAATCTGCAAAAAACTGAATTAGTAGTTCACTGCACTTGCCGCGGATCCGCGGCTCTGGACGCGTTTCCGCGGCAAAGTTGCAGGCCCTCGTGCTCTGCCTTCGAGGGCAGAGGCACTGGGTTGCTGTATGTCCTTGCTGCTGCTCTGTTTCTGTTTCCTGTTCTCCAAACCTGCAAACAGAAAAGAATAAGAGAATTAGTTAATAAAAATATTTTTTTATTAGAGAATAACTTACCGTCCCTCCCCGGCAACGGCGCCAATTTGTTGACTGATTTTTCCTGCACACAAAAATTAGAATATTAGATTAAGAATAGATCGTGCGAGGAATCAGTTCTAATCCGCGGTAGCAGGGCTATGCGGGTCGTGATCCTCAAGGAGGGACTGCGATAGAAGCGTTAAGCAAGTTTCTCTAAAAATTTATCTTTTTTAGTTAATTTGTTAGTCACGATGGTATTTACAAAGAAAAGTGGTATTTACAATGAGTTGTGGGAAAGAATATTGGAGAGGTGTGGATTTGATCTACAAAAAAGAAAAGAAAAGAAAAGAATAGAAAACTAACCTTGGTTGGAGAAAATATGCGAAACCTAACACTTTCTACCTTATTTCGGAGGCATTGAACGTATAAACCTTGGGATCGAACTCAGTCCGTTGTCGCATTAGGTCATCAAGCCTTGGGCAAGCATGAGTTGATACGCCTCGAGGAGGAGAACATCGCCATGGAATATCGTTGGAACCTACTAATCTTCGGTATACTTGTGGTTCGGTAAACGCTCGCGTGCTCGTCAAAGATCAACAAAAAGAAACACAGTAGAAAAGAAAGAGAAAACAAAGAAAAGCAACGACATAAGAACAAAATAAAATTACCTTTTTATTGATTACAATGGAAGAGAAGAGAATCATCTGTCGGTGTCACCCTCAACAAAGCCATCTCCCTCACTTACATAAAAATTACAAAAAGAAAAGAAAACCTAGAAGAAACCCTAAAAATCTGAACTTTGGCCCTTTGCTGGACGCTGGACGCTCTGTACGTTGTACTGCAGGGGATATTTATAGGTGCAGAAAGCCGAGGAGTCCTAGATAAACCTGCCCACGAAATCTGGGATCTGGATGAGATCAAAGTGCCGCGTTTCCGCGGCGCTTTAGTGGCTTCTGGCCGCGCGCTTTGGCGCGTGGCCTCTCCTGGTCCGTCCATGTGGGCTTTTGCTTCTGGAAGTGTGATCCTGGCTCTCCATCTTGGGATTTCGAGATAACTTAGTAATCAAGTTACCTTGATTTCAAATATCCCAAATCTTCTATCCACGAATTTTGGGCTTTTATCCTCATCCTGCAAGTGTTTAGGGTTGGGTAGAAGTCTATCCTTCCCTCATCTTTGATATTTGCAACTTTTAGCCCTTGTATTTGCATTTTGACTCTTTGTATTTGCGCTTTTTCACCTGGGCTTCAAACATGGGCTTGGATCTGGGATTTTGGGCTTTTTAGGCTTTATTTATTGCTAAAATAACAATTCGAGGCCTGCACACAATAAATTACAAATTATTAATAAATGTGCAGAATTAAATGAATAAATATGAAAATGTGATGGTAAATATGATGATAAAAATGCACTTTTGACTACCAATCAGGTTCTAAAACAAAGATTCTTATACCTTATATATATATAAAAAAAATATTTATTATATAAAAAAAATCTTCTGATTAAGCTGGGCATTTGTGCCTCATGAAGCATAAGTATCCACGCCTAAACGTGGTTCATATAAATAAAAATCTTTAGTTTTGTGGCCTTGTTTGCTCGAGTCCCAAGTTTTTGGGGTGCTTTCTTACCCAGTAACCTTAAATCGTCTGGTTTGGGAGTCATCGACTAAGGCTCATTACATAGGTGAATTAGAAATCCTAATAGAGATAAGGGATATTACCGCCATAAATAAAAAAATAAAATAATAAGACATAAGAGTTAAAGTTGAAGAATCCTGAGCCGAATTTTCACGATCACAAGGTGCATATGACTTAGGGTAAAATAATAGACTAGATGAGAAATACAATTTTAATCCTCACTGTCACGCCCCGCTTCCTAAAATATGCTGAAGCGGAGACGCGATGAGAGTCAACGACGCATAAACGCAAGAAAAGTACCTCACATATACGCGCTAAGCCTTAAGTAACCTGAAACAAGCTATAAATTCTAACTATAATGAATCATGATTACTGTAATATCACATATAAGCATCCACACATTATATCATATAAATAAAGAACTAGAATAACAACTGAATCTGATATACATCTAGAATCAAGAAATAATAGGAAGGTAAGAAAGATAAGAATATCACAATCAAATAGGGAGAAGCTCAAGCTCCTCGCGAAGCGTACGGTCTCATCGAACACCTGAACAATATAAGAAAGTGTCCAATATCTTAACGTACAAATCCAGGGTCGTCAAAAAGCTAACCAATGAGTATGTGCCTTAAGGGAAAGTACTCGTGCATATAAACAATGTGCACAGAATAATAACAAGATAAACCGCAGACAGAAGATAACTAAATATTATGATAAACAAACAACTGAAGGATAACTGAATAATAACATATATGTAGATAAAAGGAAACTATTACAATTGTAAATAAACAACTGATGTCAAGATGTGTAACCTAGCATATGTCACTAATCTGGTTGGTTATTATTAACCTAACAATGTAATACTTAGCTGTGTCCCATACCACAGCCGTTTTCCCACATATCAAATAAAGTTATCGTTGTTGTAGCTGCCTGTTAATACAGTGCATGTGTTTTGGAAGGGTACCGTGCATGCCCAGTACTACAGTCTAACACACCTGGAGCTGAATTAGGACAAGCCATAAGGCTCTAATAACTAAGACCATAGCCGCACATGAAATGACAACTAGTGTGGTGCCATAATCCGGGCATAGCCCTGAAACTGAATAACTAGGTATCCAGTATTACCTTTGTTCCCCATGGTTGGAGCCCACAACTCGGTGCCATAATAAGTCTTTCCAAAATACACATGTATCATTAGGCAATTACCCCTATTCTCCGGGTTATGGTGTCTTTTATTTATAAGCAATAATATGAGTTATTATTAAGAGCAACTGATATCTCCAACAAATAGTAATGTCAATAATAGCTGATAATCTGACAACTGATACCTAACAACTGAGTAGCTAACAACTAATATCTGACATCTGAAATAAGATACTGGAGATATAGCCACTAACACAATGGTGCACTAACAACTTGTAACTGATACAGATATCTACCAACTCTTGTAAACTCTGAACACATCATGTGATCACCAATAAATAATCTCAACAATAGCTGACAAAGTGATGACTGCTATCTGATAACTCTGAAGTACTAGATCACCAATATCGACTAGATCACTATCACAATGACTCAATCTCTATTAGCTGAAGTAACCAATAACTAAACATGAAGCACATGGTATGTCCTCGAGACCAACTAGGCCAACGCATACCAAAAAGATAACGAAGTAAGGGAATCATCTTATGGTATAGAATATCTACTTCTGATACTCAACATCAATAAAATATCATCTAAAAAAATTCTAAATGCTTACAATTATAAATCTAGCTACGTCAATCTCATCATGCAGATTAGGCTTCATTATAAAGAATGTAAATCCTAAATCAACTCTAACTCAAGATCAACCAAATCACAGTCCAACTTTTCTCGCTACTAAATTTGAATCCAGAATAATAAACAACTAGTAAGAGCTAATAAGAATACTAATGTCCTGGTGATAAAACATCTAATCTAGAAATATCTAACATCAAATCACATCTGATCCATTATCTGTGGTATCTCTAAACCATCTGATATCGATATAGAAATGTCATATCTACTTATCCACAATATCAAAAAGTGTTCCGGTAAAAAATAATCAGCAAATACATGAATGTCAAATCTGATAACTAATACAAATTATATCAACCTCATGACCGAGCCGAGTCAAGTCACAGTCTAAGGTGTATCGTAACTAGACCTAAACCAACAATGACAAACTACTAACAGATGAAATAACATTGATACAAGCTCATATCAACTACGTAATTAAAGTGAACAATCATAGATATCTCATGAAGTGATACAAGTAACCAAACTTATAGAATATAACATAAAGTCACATGAAATGATAAGAGTAAAATGTAAACGCATACCGACAATGGTAAATAATGAAATACACAAGAACAAACAGTCACATGAAATGACGTGGTTTCGGAACCAAATCGCCGTTTGGTCCTCACTATACGAACAGGTACTGATCTATGGATCATCTCATAGATCGGTCTTTGAATCACCATTATATCAGGTCCGTAGCTGGCACAAATCCGAATCGGGTCCAGATCTCCTGTAATGGGTCCGGATCTCACCGAATGAATCCGAAAGCTGCAACACGCAGCCGAACACACAGAGAGGAAGGGGAATCAACACACACTCATAATATACTTACACATGTACCAATACAAGCACACCACACATGCATGCACCCACATACATATGTATACAAGTATACACATACGCCAATATACATGCATACATACCCACACTTACATTCATATTATATGTGTGTGTGCGTGTGTGTGTGTGTGTATGTGTATATATATGTGCGTGCGTGTGTGTATATATATATGTATATTGATCGGTCACATATATTGCATATATATTGTCACATTACCATGCTTATTATTTAAATAAATCATATTAATAAGTCCTATTTTTCTTTATAAAATGTAGACCCATTGCTAAAGGATAGGCCAGAGAAACGAGCCCAAAATCCCATTTAATTCAGAATAAATTCAAAATCAGGGAATCAGGGCAGATCTTGACAAATTAGAGAGGTTGAAAACCAGTTGAAAAGAACCTTCCCAAATCAAGCAGTTGAAGCCAACAAATCAAAGACCGTTTCGTCAAATCTGGGAGCTGCAATAGTGAATCCAGTAAGACAAAAGGGAGCCCAAATCCACGCCAACCGTCGCTCCACCTGGATGTGGCCAATTGGCCACATCCTGGCCACAGATTCACAGCTTGTTGGTGGATAAGGGGAGCGTTTGCTCCCCTTATCTCCGCACTCCTTTCCTTCTGGGTTTTTGCATATAAAAGGCAGGATTTTGTACTGAAAAATTAGGAGGACTAGGATTAAATTTCTTGCTCATTTTTAAGGTTCAGGCTCTTTGTTAGATAGTGTAGAGAAGTTGTGTCTCTGTTCTTTAATTTGTAGTTTAGTCCAAATACGAGTGAGAGAGGAATTGAGTGATTGTATTCTGAAGATTGAAGTGACATCAATAAAGGATCAAGCTTTCTCCTCTTCCACTCCAATTCACGGGTATCTCTTGTGTTATTTTCATGTCTAGTTTTGTATTATTCATGAGTAGCTAAACTTATTTTCTGGGCTTACTATCGTCCCTCTCTTCGATCCCTCTTCTTTTTGAATGGTTTTCATGAAAAAGACCCAATGAATCATTTGAATGCCTAAACTAAAGCCTTTCTTCTTTGAAAGTGTTCTTGAAGGCACATGAGGATGGGTTTGGATTTTTAAATTTCTACTTCTTTTAAAAACGTCTCTTGAACTTGTTTTTATCTCATACTTGAACTTCTTGATGATTTAACATTCAATTCAAGACGATTTCTTAAAGAAAAGAATTAACTTTTCCAACCATCTTATGTGCTTTGCTTAAAACTTTCCAAAATCAATCTTAAGTTATTGCCTATGATCAAGTTGAGGCACTAAGGATTTCAATAGAAGAACACATCGTTGAGTAGTAAGATAGTGAGCCTAGATTTTCTTCTTTATTAAAAATAACAAATCACTTTTCAAAGTTTTTTAAATCACCTTTTCCAAAGCCTTCTCCAAATTTACATTTTTTCTTTTAATCATTTCCTTTCTCTCCATTCTCTTTTTCAACTTAAAAGAAAGACACCATTTTCATTCTTTGTTACTTAACAAAAATATCGAAAAGCTTCTATCGCATCCTCCTCGTGGACACGACCCGTTAGCCCAAAGCTACACGGTAATTCTTAACTCTTTGATTTTGTAATCAATTTTTGGCGCCGTTCCGGGGAGGGAACGGTGTATTTATTTTTTTAACAAGTTTAGTGTCTTATTTCAGGGATGTCAAGATTCAGATTTAGCATTCAAACTTTACAGGAGAAGACTTGGTATTCTGTGCCCCTACTCTCGAAAGTAGGAAACAGAATTTCAAGAAATTGCTAGTGCAAAAGTTAAAATTTTGTTGGACTACTATAACTCTTTTTTGCAGGACATATTGCTTGCAAAAAAATTAAGTTTTTGTGTGTTATATTCTTGCTATATCTGCTATTCACAATCCATGTTTTAATCCAACAGTAATTTTAGTGATTGTTAATTACTTCAAAAACGTTTAGACTTGCATTCTAGGCATTTGTCTAATTACGTTTACTTTACAATTATTGTTGAAGATAGCTGGAGACAAGGTACGTATGCATAGCATATAGTTTAGGAAACATTCTTGGGTGATATTTGCTTTTGAATGCTACTTTTCTATATCTTGCACACTTTACACAATTAACTCTAAGGGCAAAACCTAAATCAAGATAAGGTGGGAAAGTCGTTACCCTTTCTTAGCCCACAAACCATCTCAAAGCACGCACAACCTAAGCCTAAGTAAAATCTGATAGACGTTGGCCTTAGGAACATCTCGAACTCACTAGGAGATTATCCTAAGAGGGAAGGTGTTAGAATTTGACTCCAGCCAAATCAGTGTCTAGGAAAGGGATTGAGGGGCGAAACCCCGAAGTTTGGTGGTTTGGCTTAATTAGGCCCGTCGCTTTTGCGCGGATACCTCCCACCAATCTTGCCGTGACCTGGCTGATTAGCTTATGGTCAAAGTCTGCATTATACCTCCTGTGGACAATCAATCAGTTAGGAGTTGTCTAGGTCAAGGTTACCTTAGACTAAGCTTGGTTGTCTACTTTTGTTGACTATTGGTGAACTTGTTTGTGATTGTGTTTGTGTATGCAAGTGTGGTCAAGAGACCCTAATTCATCTAGGTTAACTAGAAACACATCACCACCCAAGTTCAAACCAAGATAAGATTCGGTTATGTCTCAACTGACATCTTTGCAGGATAGGTTCTATCTCATTAGAACCTCACTTTCATCCTGCATCCAACTTCCATCGGTTGGTGAACACAACTTTGAGCTTAAGCCACAGTTCATCAACACACTCCCTAAGTTCCATGGCTTAGAGACCGAAGATGCTTATTTCTTCATAAGAGAATTTGAAGAAGTATGTTTAATGATGAAAATCCCACACCTTGCAGATGATGCTATTAGGTTGAGATTTGTCACTTTCACTCTTAAGGACTTAGCCAAGAAATGGCTATACAGCTTAGCGGCTAGCTCTATCACATCCTGGGATGGTTTCTTCAAAGTCTTCTTGAAGAAATTCTATCCAAATCATAAGACCGCTCTCGTTAGGAAAAACATCATGCAGTTTAAGCAAGAACCTAGTGAACTGTTTTGGAGGTAATTTGAACGCTTCAAAGACCTCCTTGTCCAATATCCTCATCATGGAAAAGAGAAATGGCGACAATGCCAAATTCTTTATGACGGTTTAGACTACTTAACCAAGACCCTTTTAGAAAGCATGTGCCAAGGGGGATTCTTGTAGAAGGGTGAGAATGAAGGATGGGATTTATATGAGAATTTAGCTGAAAATACCGTCCAATGGGAACCAACTAGTGAAAGCTCTAGGAATTCAAACTCTATCTCTTCAAAAGGAGGCCTCCATTCAATTGAATCATCCATAGCTAACGAGGCAGAGTTAGCTAACCTAGCGAAAAGATTGAAAGCTTTAGAAACTAAGAAACCCAGTCTAGTCAATCAAGTCAACCCAAACTAATTTTCAACTTTTACTTACTGTCAGGCCATGAATCATGTGTTTGAGGAGTATCCTGTATTTCAAGCTCAACAACACTTTTCTGAACCGATGAATGCGGCCTTTTCAAGGCTGAACAATGATCCTTACGCTCCAACGTATAATCCTGGCTCGAGAAATCACCCAAATTTCTCATGGAGCCAAAAAAATAATAACCACCCACGATCAAACCATGCAAGCCACTTCCATCATTCCAATAATTCTTCCAATCATCAACCCAATTTTTCAAATCACCCTCAAAATTCTCCCAACAATTTTTCACATTATCAACAAAATTTTCCCAACAAAGCTCCACAACCCTCCTTTCAGAATCCTCAGCTTGAAAGGAGAATGACTGACTTTGAAAGAAATAGGGAAAGGTACATGAAGAATCAAGATTGCCTCATGCAAATAATACAGAGGCTAGAGGGTCAAATGAGCCACTTAGCCAATCCACAGAATGAGAGGCAAAAGGGTACCTGCCCAGTCAACCAATTATAAATCCTAGAAATTCTCAACAAGCTCATTTGGCTGAGGATCAATCATTGAATTAATGTAATGTTGTTCATACATTGAGGTCGGGAAAGAAAGTTGATAACCAAGTGTCAACACCACCCAATCCCAATCAGCACAATCACACTTCAGCTTCTACCTCATCTAGTCCCAATCCATCCAAATCTGATGAATCTGAAATAGATAAGTCAACCAGTCAGGTTTACAAGCCTAGAGTACCATTTCCTAATAGGCTAAAGAACAACAAGCAAAATCCACGCATGGATAAGATAATTGAGATATTTAATCAAGTTAAGATAAATGTGCCACTCCTTGATGCCATCCAACAAGTCCCATCTTATGCAAAATTTCTTAAGGACATGTGCACCAAGAAGAGAAAGACTAATGTACGTAAGAAAGTCTTCTTAGCCACTAACATTAGTGAGCTACTATCGGGTCCGATCCCTGTCAAGTATAAGGATCCGGGTTGTCCCACCATTGCCTGCACTATAGGGCAAGCCGAGATTAGTCATGCACTTCTTGATTTGGGAGCAAGTATCAACCTGCTTCCATTCTCAGTTTATCAACAACTCGGGTTGGACAATCTTAGTCCAACTCGAGTCACTATCCAACTGACTGACCGTTCTGTAAAAGTTACTAAGGGGAAAATTAATGATGTCCTTATCCGGGTCGGGGAGTTTATCTACCCAGTTGATTTCATAGTTCTTCAGACACAACCTGTGTCTAATACTAGGGCTCAAACTCCTGTTATCCTAGGGCGCCCATTCCTTGCTACTGCCAATGCTATTATTTATTGTAGGAATGGATCTATGAGATTAACCTTTAGGAACATGACTAGAGAAGTCAATGTCATCAACCTAGAAAAACAACCTCGTAAGATAAGAGACCAAACATTTGAGGTAAACTTTGTTGAAAATAATTGTGATGAAGAAAGTAAAGGTATAGAGAATGAGTCTCTGTTTCTTGATGAATTATTTAAGAATGAATGTGATTATCTTAATGATAAGGCATATGTCAGAGATCCTAATTTTAGAGACTCCTTTAAAAAAAGGAAATTTGATTTGAATATCTTCACTTTCGCTGAGCCAACTAATAATATATCTCATGAGAATATAATTCAAGAATCTCTGATTGACATATTCTTTGAAAACCTCTTCGAAGAAGAACTCATGTGTTTGGATGAACCAACTAGGGATATTTTGGTTAATTACATATCTCCAGGGGAAAGTGTTAACCTAAGCTTTGAGGAGATATATGGAACTGAGTTAGAATTCCTAGGCATTCATAATGAAGAAGTTCCCACTGAGAAGTGTGATGGAGATCAATTTTGAATAATGAATGTAATAATATGAGGAAGAAACACCTAAAGAAGGTGAGACTGGGGAGGAAGATAGCTAAAATGACAAAAAAATTGGCCTCCCCACTATGCCCTATAAAGAGGACACATTGGAAAGATGGGAAGAGAGCTAGAGGGATGAGACCGAAAAAGATCTAGGTGTGGGAGATACTTGATGTTGTACATATTTTTGTATAATATATGCACCACTTTTATATTTCATTTCATATATCTATACATTTCTTTCATACATTGGGGACAATGCATGAGATAAGTGTAGGAGAGGATTCTAACATGACTAATATAACTATAATATATATATATATATATATATATATATATATATATATATATATATATATATATATATATATATAAACATTTTTAAAGGTAAGAACAACATTTTGATATATTTTTTGTAAGAAATTAAGTCAATTTTAAGGAATAGGAAAATCATAATTAGGATTTCTTACACTTGGTCAAAATAAGATGACTTGTTTGATTTTTAGGGTTAAGAAAAAAATTTGTGAAAGTAATTTAGTCTTGATCTTTACCTTGATGAAATATGCACACTTTATACACTGACACACATAGGGTTCAAAAACAAAGACTCTTATGCCTTATATATATAAAAAACTATATATGTATAAAAAAATAAACAAATCTAATTATTGATTAGCTAGGTGATTTGGCCTAAGAAAGCCTTGGTAATTATGCAAAAGATAATTAGATAAGTTTGAGAAAAATATATATATAAATCCTCTGATTAAGCTGGGTATTTGTGCCTCATGAAGCATAAGTATTCACGCCTAAAAGGGGTACATTTTATAAATAAAAACCTTGATTTCGTGGCCTTGTCTGCTCGAATGTTTATGTTCTTAGGGTGTTTTCTCACCTGGTGCCCTAAAACTGTCCGGTTTGGGTGTCACCGACTAAAGGCTCATTACGTAGGCAAATTAGAAAGCCTAATGGAATTGAGGAATAAATACCACCAAAAATAAATATAAATAAGGCATAGGAGTTAATGTTAAAGAACACTTAGTCAAACTTCACAATCACGATGGTGCATATGACTCAGGATAAAGTAATAGATTAGATGAGAAATACAATTTGACTCCTTACTTTGATTGATGACATGTTTTTGAATAGAGACTAAGTTTCGGAATGAAAAGTTTGATATTCCTATAACTTATAGATTACTTAAACTTTTACAAATATACTTCAAATATTTTCTCCTTTCAAAATGCTTTTCAAAAATACTAACATTTTTTCTCTTTCTTTATGGATTTTGTGGGTGCAATCCACTAAAAACCCTCACGAGACAAAACTCGTCCTCTAGGAGTAACCTAGAGATTTAACGGCTTGTTGCACGTGCTCAGTGCAGTCGAGTGACCAACGAAAGTGGTCTAATAATTGATTAGAATTAGTTTTGATGTTTTGCTCGAGGGCGAGCAAAAGATAAGTGTGGGGGTGTGATCGTCACATATATTGCATACATATTGTCACATTACCATGCTTATTATCTAAATAAATCATATTAATAAGTCCTATTTTTCTTTATAAAATGCAGGCCCATTTCTAAAGGATAGGCCAGAGAAATGAGCCCAAAAGCCCTTTAATTCAGAATAAATTCGAAATCAGGAATCAGGGCAGATCTTGGAAAATCAGAGAGGTTGAAAACCGGTTGAAATGAATCTTCCCAAATCAAGCAATTGAAGCCAACAAATCAAAGATCGTTTCGTCAAATCTGGGAGCTGCAACAGTGAATCTAGCAAGACAAAAGGGAGCCCAAATCCACGCCAACCGTCGCTCCACCTGGATGTGGCTGATCGTACACATATTTTGCATTCTCTTCATTACACTCCTACATTTATCGTGTAATAAATCTGCTAATTTTCTTGTCTTAAATATTTATTTTGCAGAAGATAATAATGAAGAAAAAGAGGATTAAACCAAATAAATACCAGTTAAAATCAGATTTAACTGGATCTATTTGGTTAGCTGAGGATGATCCCAGATCTAGGATTGGGGCAAATGTTCAGCTGAAGATCAGAGCAAATCAAAAAGATAACACCAAATGGAAACCGATAAAATTCAGATTTTTATAAATCCATTTTGGTTAGCTAAAGATCAATTGAGGATAATATCAAATACAGAGAGATAAATGGATAGAGAGAAGATCAACGGATGAGATGAAGCAAGTTTGACACAGATTCTGACTGGATACATTTTAGCATTTGAATCATAACTTTCGCTACAGAATCTCAAATTTGATGATTCAAGATGATCCAGAAAGCAGACTTACAGTGCTACAACTCTTATGTTGCTCATTATTTCTAATTCTGTCATTTAATAAATGATATTCAGCAACCAACACGCCAACAAACTACAGATCAGAACTGAATATCCACCTCAAATCAAGTTTGGAGATAAGGGGAGGATTCAAATTCAGAAAAGCCAGCTTTCCCTATCTTCATACTCCTCTAACCTCTGTATTTCTTCTATAAATACCTGCAATCTTAAAGGCAAGGGGACGACCAAGCAGAGAATAGAACTTAGGATAATTTGCAGTTTATAACTTAGGTTTTTAGTTTTCTTTTTATGTAATTTTTACTTTTCTTTATGTAACTGAGAGTAGAAATAAGTTTCATGGAGGAAGGAGATCAAGCTTGTACTGAGGGTGACACCGGTGTAAGTAAGTCTTTTCTTTCATTGTTATTTGAATTAAATCAAAGTTTCTTTTTCTTTCTTCACTCTTGTTTTCTTTTACTCTCCTCTGATGTGTTGCAATCCAAGAGAATCCGATAGCCTCGAGACTGCTTAGCCGTTGTAAGTGCCCTTGATGGCCTATGGTGATGAACAACCCTTCTCTTACTAGTATAGTTTGCCCTTTTATTCGTAATGTAGATCGAGAATGGGGAAGATCCTATACGCCATGCTTGATTGCCTTCAAAGACAAGGTAAGTCGTCGCAACGGATCCAAGGTATATGATAGGTAGTAAAAGTGCATATTTATCAATACATTTACTATCACATTTTCATATTTATTCCTATAATTTTGCACATTTACTAATATTTTATTATTTATTGTGTGCAGGCCTTGAGTAATAAAAAATAAAGAAATAAAAGCTTAAAAGAAGCCCAAAAGCCCATGTTCAAGCCCCATGCAAAAGTTGCAATTATCAAATGTCAAAGTTGCAATTACTAAGGGCAATAGTTGCAAATACTAAAAGAAGAGGGAAGGATAGACTTCTATTCAACCCTAAATGCTTGCAGGATGAGGATAAAAGCCAAAGAAGGAGAGTGCAAAGATAACAAATTCATTGTTAAAAGATATTGGAAGATTTGAATTTAGGGTAACTTGCTTCCCAAGTTATCCCGAAATCTCAAAATAAAGAGTCAGGGTACAATTTCCAGAAGGATAAACCCAGATGGACGGACCAGAGGATGCCACGCGAGAAAGTGCGTGGCATTTGGCTACAATAGTGCCGCGTTTCCGCGGCAAATTTCCCGTTTCCACGGCAATCCAGTGGCGGTTGGCGATGCGTTTTCGTTGAGGAGTTGTACTGGGACTCTACTTCCTATATCTCATATAAATACCCCTGCAGAGCAACAGTGCAGCAGTGTGCAGCGAACTACAGAGCTAAATCTAGGGTTTTTAGGCTAGTTTGTAGTTTAGGTTTTTATTTTTCTTTTTGTAATTTTTATTTTTCCTTTGTGTAACTGAGAGGAGAGGATGATTTCATGGAGTAAGGAGATCATGCTTGTACTGAGGTGACATCGGTGTAAGTCAAACTTTTCCTCCATTGTTAATAGAATTAACTCAAGGTTTGTTTTTGTTCTTCTATTCTTGTTTTATTTTTGTTCTTCTATTCTTGTTTTATTTTATTGTTTCTCTATGATGTCTTGCAAACCATGAGATCTGATCGCTTCGAGACTGCTTAGCCGAAGAAGTGCCCTTGATGGCCTATGGTGATGAACAAGCCTTCTCTTGCTAGTGTAGTTTGTCTTTTCTTTTCGTAGTGTAGATCGAGAAGGGGGAAGATCCTATACGCCATGCTTGAATGCCTTGAAAGACAAGGTAAGTCGTTGCAACGGATCAAAGGTAAACAGGGCAGAAGAGGTAGGTAAGTATTTTTAGTTATAGTTTTCTTTCTTTGTAAGTTTAGTTTAGATCACCAACTCCACATCTTTCCAATTTCTTTCACACTTTTCATTGTAAATACCATTGTAAATAACAAAATAAATAAAAAAGAGATAACTTACTAAACAAGCTTCCATCGCTAGTCCCTCCCTGTGGATCACGACCCGCATAGCCATTGCTACAGCGGATAGAATTGAGCACCTTACACATCTTTATTTCTAAATCTAAAATTCTATATTTTGTGTGCAGGAAAATCTCAATCAAAATTTTGGCGCCGTTGCCGGGGAGGGACGGTAAGTATTCTCTAAAAAAAAAAAAAAATAAATAATTAATTCTTTTATTCTTTCTGTTTGCAGGTTTGGAGAACAGGAAAACTAACAGCAGCAAGGACATATACCAACTCTGTGCCTCTGCCCTCGAAGGCAGAGTAGCAGAGCCTACTATAGTTCCGCGCAAACGGGCAATAGCCGCGTTTCCGCGGCCTTAGTAGTGAACTACTCACAAAGGTTTCTACAGGTTGCTGTAAATTAAAAGATTTGTTTACTGCTCTGTTAAAATTTGCTCTGTGATAAACCTGTATACTGCTAATTAATTAACAGTAACCTATTTGTTGAAAAAATAAAAAAAAATTAGACTCTTGCATCTTAGGCACGTGTCTATTTTAATTTTTTTAATTTCTGTTAAAGAGTGCTGGAGACAAGGTACGTTTGCATTGCATATAGATTAGGAAACACTCTTGGCTGATTTACTGCTTTTTGAGTGATTACTTATCTACTGCTTTACACGTACACAAAAAAAATTTAAGGGCATAACCCATAAATAACATAAGGTGGGGATTTCATCACCCTTCCTTGGCCCACAAATCATCTCCGTTGCACTCACAACCCTAACCCTAAATAAAAATTGACTAGACGTTGGCCCTAGGGACTTCTCGGACTCAAATTAGGAGATTATCCTAAGGGGGAACGGTGTTGGAAATTGACTCCTGCCAAATCAGTGTCTAGGAAGGGGATTGAGGGCCGAAAGCCCGAAGATTGGTGGTTATTTAATTAAGGAACGTCTTTGACGGAAAACCTCCCACCAATCTTGCCCTGACCTAGCTGATTAACTTGTGGACAAAGTCTGTACCCTACCTCCTGTGGACAGTCTAACCAGTTAGGAGTCGTCTAGGTCATAGGTCTACCCTAACTTAGGTTAGAATTTTTTTCTTTTTTTGTTTGCTTATTTGTTTGTTTTCTTTTTCTTTGTTGGTGTTTTTGTGATATGGCTTATAACAACAATTTTTTCAATTTTAATAATAATTCATATTACACCCAAACCTCTTTTCCTGATATTACCAACCCGGCATATCATAACTTTGACCAACCTAGTGTGCCGGAATGGTCTTATCCGAATGAATATAACCCATGCCACCCATCTTATGACCATAATTTTCATAACGATTTCAACTCTTCACAGAGTTCATGGGGTTTCGCTTTCCCCGAGTCCAATTTTCAACCAACTTGTCCTCCGTATCCACCTTGTCCACAATATTTTCAAGATTCATACTCAGATCCACCCATTCAGAATAGAAAACCATCTATCTTGGAAATGATAAGAATGCATGAGTCCAAGCAACAACCACCATCAATCTTAGACATGATGATGCGTGAGTCCAAGCAACAGTCACAGAATCTGACCGACTCACAACTTCATCATGATTGTCCCAACAACACTTCCTCTTTTCAAGTCCAATCACAAAATAATGCACCAATCGACTATGAAAAGATGCTTGAAGCCATGACTCAAGCTAGATTGGCTCGTGATCATGAAATAGATATGATGGTTCAATCTTTACGTTCTCACCGTTCGGCCATTTCTGATATCGTTAACCATTCTGTTAGAGCCGACGAGCCACGTTGTTTTGGACAATAAGATTCTAATTCAGTACCATCATTTGAACTTGCCGAAACTCCAGTTTTTGATAGTTTGGCAAGTTATTCCTTTCCTGAAATAGAACTTGAGCATGAATATGATCATGATCTCCCACTTGGTGATTCGATTCTACTTCCTGATTCAATAATGACTTCGGTGTTTTCACCTGATTTTACTTTTCCCGAGTCAACATTGGATCCTGTGCCAATTCATCATGAAATTGAATCACCCATTTTTGATGATCACATTAAACTTGACCAATTTTATAATTTTGAAAGTCCCATGGATAAATTGGCAAGTTCTCATTTTTATGATATTGAACTCAATGAGATATGTGACCTAGATTCTCAAATCTGTGATCAAGTTCAAATTCCCGAATCATTATTGACTCCTGTTTTGTTACCCAACTTAGGTAATATTTTAGAGTCAGTTTTGATTCCCACACCTATCATTCCTGAACTTGAATCACCAATATTGAGTCACATTCCATTGTGAGAAAATGATTGTGGACTTGAGTTTCAACTTCTTGATTTGGACCCACTTCTTGAACCAAGCCCGACTCTTGAACCATTACTTGATTTAAGTTTCTTTCCTGAGTCGGTATTCGTTCCCGCACTTCTGATGTCCAAGTCAATCATTCTATCTTTTCACACTCCATTTTGGGACAAGGCGGTTGACACAATTGACTCTGAAAATAATTATGAAATTTGAAAATTTGATGGGGTGGAATTTTTAAAAATGTTCATACAGACATCATTTTAGTGGGTTATACAAGAAAGATTGCTGGTGGGTTCCTCCGAATTCTACGAAAAGTAGATTGGGCCGCATTTCGTGGACCAATTAGACCACCACCGGAACCACCACCTGGAGGTAACATCTGCCTTCCCTTTCTTCTTTTTCATGCATACATGCATTCATTCATACATTGAGGACAATGCATGAGATAGGTGAGGGGGAGGCTTTACTAACATACTAACATAGTTAGATACTAGCTCATAAAAAAAATTTGAAAAAAAAATTTTGAAAAAAAAAAGAAAGAAGGGACGATATTTTGACTTATCTTTTGAAAGAAATCTAAGTTAGTCTTAAGAATTAGGAAAATCATGATTAGGATTTCTAAAATCTTGGACAAAATAAATAAATTGTTGAATTTTTAGGTATAGGAGGAAAAATTGAATAAGTAATTAGTCTTGATTTTTACCTTAATGAAATGTGCATACCTAATTCATTTACATGTCTAGGATTCTAAGACAAAGACTCTTGTGCCCTATAAATATTAAAAAAAAATCACTAATTAAGCTGGATACATGTGTCTCAAGAAGCATAAGTATTCACGCCTAAAGGTGATTGCATAAATAAAGTCCTTAGTTTTGTGGCCTAGTTCATTCGAATTCTTAAGTCCGTGGGGTGTTTTCTCACCCGGTGCCCTAAAACTGACCGGTTTGGGAGCCACCGACTTTAAGTTCGCTACATGGGTGGATTAGAAAGCCTAAGAAAATTAAGAAAAATTACTTATGTACTAACACATCTAATAGTCAATTAGTTAGGTATGAGGGCCTCAAGAAGCCTTGATACTTACACGAAAGAAAATTAGATGAGTTATACATATTAAAAAAAAGAAAAAAATATAATAATAATAATAAAGAGGCATGAGAGTCCAAGTTAAGGAATTCCTAGTAAAAATTCGCAAGGATGCATATGACTTAGGGTAACAAAAAGACTATACAAACATTCAATTTTGACCCTTACCTAAAAAGGAAAACAATTTACTATATAAAGACTAAGTTTAAGAATGAATAAAAATGATAATCCTAAAAAACTTATAGATTACTTAGTCTCTTCAAACGTATTTCAAATATTGTCCTTTTTATGGATTTTGTGGGTGTAATCCGCTGAAAACCCTCACGAGACAACACTCGTCCTTTAGGGTAACCTAGGGGTTTAACGGCTTGTTGCACGTGCTAAGTGCAACCGTGATTCCTACGAAAGTGAGTTAGGATAGATTAATTTTTCTTTTCTTTCTGATTTTTACTCGAGGACGAGCAAAAAGATAAGTGTGGGGGTGTGATAGGTAGTAAAAAGTACATATTTATCAATACATTTACTATCACATTTTCATATTTATTCCTATAATTTTGCACATTTACTAATATTTTATTATTTATTGTGTGCAGGCCTTGGGTAATAAAAAATAAAGAAATAAAAGCTTAAAAGAAGTCCAAAAGCCCATGTTCAAGCCCAATGCAAAAGTTGCAATTATCAAATGTCAAAGTTGCAATTACTAAGGGCAATAGTTGCAAATACTAAAAGAAGAGGGAAGGATAGACTTCTATTCAACCCTAAATGCTTGTAGGATGAGGATAAAAGCCAAAGAAGGAGAGTGCAAAGATAACAAATTCGTTGTTAAAAGATATTGGAAGATTTGGATTTAGGGTAACTTGCTTCCCAAGTTATCCCGAAATCTCAAAATAAAGAGTCAGGATACAATTTCCAGAAGGATAAACCCAGATGGACGGACTAGAGGATGCCACGCGAGAAAGCGCGTGGCATTTGGCTATAATAGTGCCGCGTTTCCGCGGCAAATTTCCCGTTTCCGCGGCAATCCAGAGGCGGTTGGCGATGCGTTTTCGTTGAGGAGTTGTACTGGGACTCTACTTCCTATATCTCCTATAAATACCCTTGCAGAGCAACAGTGCAGCAGTGTGCAGCGAACTACAGAGCTAAATCTAGGGTTTTTAGGCAAGTTTGTAGTTTAGGTTTTTATTTTTCTTTTTGTAATTTTTATTTTTCCTTTATGTAACTGAGAGGAGAGGATGCTTTCATGGAGGAAGGAGATCATGCTTGTACTGAGGTGACATCGGTGTAAGTCAAACTTTTCCTCCATTGTTAATAGAATCAACTCAAGGTTTGTTTTTGTTCTTCTATTCTTGTTTTATTTTTGTTCTTCTATTCTTGTTTTATTTTATTGTTTCTCTCTGATGTCTTGCAAACCATGAGATCTGATCGCTTCGAGACTGCTTAGCCGAAGAAGTGCCCTTGATGGCTTATGGTGATGAACAAGCCTTCTCTTACTAGTGTAGTTTGTCTTTTCTTTTCGTAGTGTAGATCGAGAAGGGGGAAGATCCTATAAACCATGCTTGAATGCCTTCAAAGACAAGGTAAGTCGTTGCAACAGATCAAAGGTAAACAGGGCAGAAGAGGTAGGTAAGTGTTTTTAGTTATAGTTTTCTTTCTTTGTAAGTTTAGTTTAGATCACCAACTCCACATCTTTCCAATTTCTTTCACACTTTTCATTGTAAATACCATTGTAAATAACAAAATAAATAAAAAAGAGATAACTTACTAAACAAGCTTCCATCGCTAGTCCCTCCCTGTGGATCACGACCCGCATAGCCATTGCTACAGCGGATAGAATTGAGTACCATGCACATCTTTATTTCTAAATCTAAAATTCTATATTTTGTGTGCAGGAAAATCTCAATCAGTATATGAGCACTGAAGAGGTAAGTAATTTTTAGGTTGTCTTTCTTCTCTTTTATTCTTTAGTTTCAATATCACAATCGACCACTTCTTTTATCACTCCTTTTCTATTTCTTTGTACATATCATTTCTAGTTTCTCCATCTTCTTAATCTATCATCTTCTCCCTAACTCACTTTAACCTAATTTTTCTCTTTTTCTTTACAAGAACTAAAAGAAGAATTTTAACCATTCTTTGTAACATAAAAGAGAACTTGCTAAACAAGCTTCCATCGCTAGTCCCTCCTTGTGGATCACGACCCGCATAGCCACTTGCTATTGCGGTAGAATTGAGTAACTTGCACTTTTCATTCTTAGTTCTGAAATTCGGTATTTTGTGTGCAGGTTTTACCTCAATCAAATTTTGGCGCCGTTGCCGGGGAGGGACGGTAAGTAATTATCTTTAAAGTTTACATTTTTGGTTAACTTTCTTCTTTGTTTTTTGTACAGATTTGACAACAAAGAATCTTTGCTGCAGTGGACATATAAGTGGCCTTGACTCTGCTCAAGAAAGCAGAGCCAAGAAGCCCTCAAATTTGCTACATTCATGTGGCAATCTGAGTGAACTACTAACCTGAATTTTTTGCAGGTTGGCTGAATTGCACAATTTAAATATCTGTAGCATTTATTTCCTTGTTTGATTCACTGTATTTACTTTTAACCTCAACAGTAAAATGATGATTGTAAATGCTAAAATGATTTAGACTTTACATTTAGGCACGTGTCTATTTCATTATATTTTCTATTTACTGTTGAGGAGTGTTGGAGCAAAGGTACGTGTGCATAGCATCTAGTATAAGAACACTTTTGGATTGTTTACATTGCTTAAGTGTTGCTTTTCTTGTACACTGCACTAAATTGATCTAAGGGCTTGTCCTATAAACAAGATAAGGTGGGGGAAGTCATTACCCTCCCTTAGCCCACAAACAATCTCCTCACTCACTAACCCAAATCTAACTAAAAATGAGTAGACGTTGGCCCTAGGGACATCTTGGACTCAATTAGCAGATTATCCTAAGGGGGAAAGGTGTTGGAATTTGACTCCTGCCAAATCAGTGTCTAGGAAGGGGATTAAGGGCCGAAAGCCCGAAGGTTGGTGGTTACTTAATTAAGGAACGTCTTTGACGGATAACCTCCCATCAATCTTGCCCTGACTTGGCTGATTAGCTTGTGGTCAAAGTCTGCATTATACCTCCCGTGGACAGTCTAACCAGTTAGGAGTCGTCTAAGTCATAGGTCTGCCATAACTTAGGTTAGAATTTTTTCTTTTTTGTTTGCTTATTTGTTTGTTTTCTTTTTCTTTATTTGTGTTTTATTGTGTGATATGGCTTATAACAACAATTTTTTCAATTTTAATGGCAATCCATATTACACATCAACCTCTTTTCTGGATATTACCAACCCGGCATATCATAACTTTAACCAACCTAGTGTGCCAGATTGGTCTTATTCGAATCATTATATGCCCCAGTCCCAATAATATGAACAAGACTGGAATAATCATCACTACTCTTCACAGAGTCAATGGGGATACAACTCCCCCGAGTCAAATTGTCAACTACCCTACCAACATCCAGCTTCATATACTCCTTCTCCCGAACAACCATTAGAAGAATCAATTGACTGGGAAAAAAGGATAGAAGCCTTAGATGAGCTTGAGCGACGGATTCAAATTTTAGAAGACTCAAAATCCCGTAAAAATTTTCAAGTCACAGATCCTTACTCTATTTTTCAAGGAGAACATACTAACTTAGAAAAAAAATATGGAAACCATGATTCAATGTCAAAATGATCCACTCGATATGATAGAAGCAAGAATTAGTAGATTGGAGAACATGTGTAAGAATAAGGAAACTCTCTTTATTCAATCTTTGACTATTCCTAACACTTCTAGTCATATTGATGAAAACCAAGAATCATGGTATCTTGAAGACTTTGACCAAGATTCAGTTTCACCACAAAGCCTTGAACTTGACAATTATCAGCCTATTGATGAATTAGCAAGTTTTCATTTTAATGAGATTGAACTTGATCATGAATGTGAACCCGATCCCCAACTTTGTGATTCAGTTTCCATCTTCGAATCTATGTTGACTCCGGTATTCTTACCCAATTTGGACCAATTTTCTGAGCCAACATTTATTCCCGTACCCATAGATTTTGAAATTGAATCACCAATTTTGGATAGTCACATTCCATTGATGGGAAAAGAATGTGAATATCAATTCTTGGATTTGGACTCAACACTTGAACCAAAACTAACTCTCGAACCCCAAGTCGATTTTCCCGAGTTTGTATTGGTTCTTGAACCTATCATTCTTGAGTCCAAGTCAACCATTCTACCAAGTCACATTCTTTTGTTGGACATAGGTATAGACCATGATGACTCTGTGATGATTTTCCACGACTGGTCATGTAAAGGAAGTAAGTTTCACGATAGGATCTTTCATGATCCTATTCATACTAGGGACTGTAAATATGTAAATAGAAAAGAGGTCAATAAAGGTAGGTTCCGTGAACTACCACATTATCTTGATTGGGTAGCAACGCTTGACCCAATTAGACCACCACCGGAACCACCACCTTAAGGTAGTATTTTCCTTCCCTGTCTTCTTTTTCATGCATCTATGCATTAATTCATACATTGAGGACAATGCATGAGATAGGTGTGGGGGAAGGTTCTAACATAACTTAGGTTTTTCTTTACTTTTAAAAACTTTTTGAAAATAGAAACAATATTTTGACATATTTTTTGTAAGAAATTAAGTCAATTTTAAGGAATAGGAAAATCAAAATTAGGATTTCTTAAACTTGGTCAAAATAAGATTATTTGTTTGATTTTTAGGGTTAGGAAGATAATTTGTCAAAGTAATTTAGTCTTGATCTTTACCTTAATGAAATATGCACACTTAATACACTTACACACTTAGGGTTCAAAAATAAAGATTCTTATGCCTTATATATATAAAATATATATATATATATATATATATCTATGAAAGATGAACAAATCTAATCATTGATTAGCTAGGTACTTTGGCCTAAGCAAGCCTTTGTGTTTATGCGAAACATGATTAGATAAGTTTGAGAAAAAAAATATAAAAATCCTCTGATTAAGCTGGGTATTTGTGCCCAATAAAGCATAAGTATTCACGCCTAAAAGGGGTTCATATAATAAAATCCTTAGTTTTGAGGCCTTGTTTGCTCGAGTCCTTAAGTCCTTGGGGTGTTTCTCACCCGGTGCCCTAAGACCGTTTGATTTGGAAGTCATCGATTAAAGGTTCGTTACATGGGCAGATTAGAAAGCCTAATAGAACTAAGGAATAATACCACAAAAAAGTATATATATATATATATATATATATATATATATATATATATATATATATATATATATATATATATATATAATAAATAAGGCATAAGAGTTAGAGTTAATGAACCCTTAGTCAAAATTTTCACGGTCACAAGGTGCATATGACTTAGGGTAAAATAATAGACTAAATGAGAAGTACAATTTGACTCCTTACTTTGATTGATAACAAATTTTTGAATAGAGACTAAGTTTAGGAATGAAAAATTCAATTTTCCTATAACTTATAGATTACTTAAATCTTACAATTATATTTCAAATATTTTTCTCTTTCAAAATGCTTTTCAAAAATACTAACTCTTTGTTTCTCTTTCTTTATGGATTTTATGGGTGTAATCCACTGAAAACCCTCACGAGGCAAAACTCGTCCTCTAGGGGAAACCTAGAGGTTTAACGGCTTGTTGCACATGCTCAGTGCAATCGTGTGACCTGCGAAAGTGGTCTAATAACCTTAGATTTAGTTTTGTTGTTTTGCTCGAGGACGATCAAAAGACTGGTGTGGGGGTGTGATCGTACACATATTTTGCATTCTTTTCATTACACTCCTACATTTATCGTGTAATAAATCTGCTAATTTTCTTGTCTTAAATATTTATTTTGCAGAAGATAATAATGAAGAAAAAGAGAATTAAACAAAATAAATACCAGTTAAAATCAGATTTAACTGGATCTATTTGGTTAGCTGAGGATGATCCCAGATCTAGGATTGGGGCAAATGTACAGCTGAAGATCAGAGCAAATCAAAAAGATAACACCAAATGGAAACCGATAAAATTCAGATTTCTGTAAATCCATTTTGGTTAGCTAAAGATCAATTGAGGATAATATCAAATACAGAGAGATAAATGGATAGAGATAAGATCAACGGATGAGATGAAGCAAGTTTGACTCAGATTCTGACTGGATACATTTTAGTATTTGAGTCATAACTTTCGCTACAGAATCTCACATCTGATGATTCAAGATGAACCAGAAAGCAGACTTACAGGGCTACAACTCTTATGTTTATCATTATTTCTAATTCTGTCATTTGATAAGTGATATTCAGCAATCAACACGCCAACAAACTGCAGATCAGAACTGAATATCCACCTCAAATCAAGTTTGGAGATAAGGAGAGGATTCAAATTCAGAAAAGCTAGCTTTCCCTATCTTCATACTCCTCTAACCTCTGTATTTCTTCTATAAATACCTGCAATCTCAAAGGCAAGGGGAACGACCAAGCAGAGAATAGAACTTAGGATAATTTGTAGTTTGTAACTTAGATTTTTAGTTTTCTTTTTATGTAATTTTTACTTTTCTTATGTAACTGAGAGGAGAGACAAGTTTCATGGAGGAAGGAGATCAAGCTTGTACTGAGGGTGACACCGGTGTAAGTAAGTCTTTTCTTTCATTGTTATTTGAATTGAATCAAAGTTTCTTTTTCTTTTTTTACTCTTGTTTTCTTTTACTCTCCTCTGATGTGTTACAATCCAAGAGAATCCGATAGCCTCGAGACTGCTTAGCCGTTGTAAGTGCCCTTGATGGCCTATGGTGATGAACAACCCTTCTCTTGCTAGTATAGTTTGCCCTTTTATTCGTAGTGTAGATCGAGAATGGGGAAGATCATATACGCCATGCTTGATTGACTTCAAAGACAAGGTAAGTCGTCGCAACGGATCCAAGGTATATGAGCACTGAAGAGGTAAGTAATTTTTAGGTTGTCTTTCTTTTCTTTTATTCTTTAGTTTCAATATCACAATCGACCACTTCTTTTATCACTCTTTTTCCATTTCTTTGTACATATTATTTCTAGTTTCTCCATCTTCTTAATCTGTCATCTTCTCCCTAACTCACTTTAACCTAATTTTTCTCTTTTTCTTTATAAGAACTAAAAGAAGAATTTTAACCATTCTTTGTAATATAAAAAAGAACTTGCTAAACAAGCTTCCATCGCTAGTCCCTCCTTGTAGATCACGACCCGCATAGCCACTTGCTATTGCGGTAGAATTGAGTAACTTGCACTTTTCATTCTTAGTTCTAAAATTCGGTATTTTGTGTTCAGGTTTTACCTCAATCAGTGGCCAATTGGCCACATCTTGGCCGCGGATCCGCGGCCCAAGCCGCGGATCCGCGGCTTGTTGGTGGAGATCTGGGGAGCGTTTGCTCCCCTTATCTCCTCACTCCTTTCCTTCTGGGTTTTTACCTATAAAAGGTAGGATTTTGTACTGAAAAATTAGGAGGACTAGGATTAAATTTCTTGCTCATTTTTAAGGTTTAGGCTCTTTATTAGATAGTGTAGAGAAGTTGTATCTCTAATCTTTAATTTGTAGTTTAGTCCAAATACCAGTGAGAGAGAGGAATTGAGTGATTGTATTCTGAAGATTGAAGTGACATCAATAAAGGATCAAGCTTTCTCCTCTTCCACTCCAATTCACGGGTATGTCTTGTGTTATTTTCATGCCTAGTTTCGTAATATTCATGAGTAGCTAAACTTATTTTCTGGGCTCACTATCGTCCCTCTCTTCGATCACTCTTCTTTTTGAATGGTTTTCATGAAAAAGACCCAATGAATCATTTGAATGCCTAAACTAAAGCCTTTCTTCTTTGAAAGTGTTCTTGAAAGCACATGAGGATGGGTTTGGATTTTTAAACTTCTACTTCTTTTAAAAACGTCTTTTGAACTTATTTTTATCTCATACTTGAACTTCTTGATGATTTAACATTAAATTCAAGACGATTTCTTAAAGAAAAGAATTAACTTTTCCTACCATTTTATGTGCTTTGCTTAAAACTTTTCAAAATCAATCTTAAGTTTTTGCCTATGATCAAGTTGCGGCGCAAAGGATTTCAATAGAAGAACACATCGTTGAGTAGTGAGATAGTGAGACAAGATTTTCTTCTTAATTAAAAATAGCAAATCACTTTTCAAAGCTTTTTAAATCACCTTTTCCAAAGCCTTCTCCAAATTTACAATTTTCTTTTAATCATTTCCTTTCTCTCCATTCTCTTTTTCAACTTAAAAGAAAGACACCAATTTCATTCTTTGTTACTTAACAAAAACACCGAAAAGCTTCTATCGCATTCCTCCTCGTGGACACGACCCGTTAGCCCAAAGCTATGCGGTAATTCTTAACTCTTTGATTTTGCAGTCATATGTGTGTGTGTGTGTGTCTGTGTGTGTGTACATTTAAAACACACACCCTCCAAACACAGCGCACACACACTCACGCACACACTTGCACATACTAGCATTTTTCATGTCAAAGTACAATATTTACATAGATACCATCATATAATAGTTCATGCCATATGTACACAAACACATCAATAATCTAAACCTACATATATATATATATATATATATATATATATATATATATATATATATATATATATAATTATATTCTAAAAGAGAGAGGAAAAGAGGGAGACTCACAAAATGGGGACAAGATTCGAAGCGCGCCGACGGAGGCTCCAGCGGAGGAGGTGGAGGCTGCGGAGGATGTCGATAGATAGAGGATCTCGTCGGGAAGGCGTGAGTGCGTTTGCGCTCACCGACGGTGAACGCACTCGCCTCGCCGACGGCAATCAACGACGATCCACAGAGTGGTGGAAAATTCCATCCCACATTATACATTACAGTACACATGCACAACCAAACACCATGCATTCATTAATACACTTTATATAAAACACAAACATAATCATCATCAATATCATCATGGTTAACACCAAATATACCTCAGTTATATATGAAGAGAAGGAAGGGGGCTCATGCATAGTGGAGGAGGTGAGGTGGAGCTCGGCCAATGAAGTGAGGTGGGAACATCGTCTGGCCTGGGGTTGCCAACATGGGTTCGGCCAAAAGGTGTAGAGGTTGGGGTGTTTATGAACTCGACAAGGAAGGAGGGGAGGTGCTGCCGCAGGCCAGGGGCAGGGCTGTGTGTGGCCACAGTGAAGAGGATGGTGAAGGTGTGTTGGAGATGAAGAGGGATTGGATTCGACTGTTGGCTTCGCGGGTGGCCGTAGAGGTGCCGACGAATCAAATGGGGAGGCTGAGGAACATGGTATTATGAGTTGAAGGAGGGGAAGATGGCAGGTCGGGCAAGGAAGCTCCGGGTGGTGTTGGGGGCATGAAGTTATCACGATAATGGAGATGGCCAAGAGGGAGGTTGGGCGGATGCCATGGAGGCTTGGGCGGCTGCTATTATTAATGGGGAGAAGAAATAAGAGATTAGGCTAAGGCTTGGAATTAGTGTTAAGGTTATATAGAGATTATATTGGGTTGTGGGTATAGGATTTTGGGTATTGGTTAATGGGTATCGAGTTGGAGCAAGGCACATGGGTATAAGTTGAGAGATATGGGTAATGGGAATATAGGTATGAATCAAGGGAAAGAAAAAATACTACAAATAATAATAAATACAAACCATAATAATATTAATAATTAATAATAACAATAACAATAATAATAAAAATGATAATTAACAACTACTACTATCACTAATATTTATACTAATATTAAAATAAATAAATAAAATAATAGTAACCCAAATAAAAATTAATAAACACCAACAATATTAATAATAACAATACTAATAGTAATAACAATAAATAATAATTACAATGGAAGAATAATAATATTAATAACTAATACTAATAATATCAGTTAAAAATAAGAATAATCATAGAAGTAATCGTAATAAGTAATTAAAAATATTGATAAGAAATATTGATAATTATATATAAAGCCAAATCACCATTTACTATCTCAAAAATAATTTGCATATTTAATAATAATAATAATCACAAGAAAAATAATAAATTAAGTTGATTAAATAAAAATAATCAGTAAATCAAAATAAATACTTTAGAGAAAATAAATATATAGTATTACTAATTAGGGATATTACACTCACCTTGATTGAAAACAAGTTTTTGAATAGAGACTAAGTTTAGGAATGACGAAGTTTTGATAATCGTATTACTTATAGATTACTTGAATTTTTACATTAATACTTCAAATATTTTTTCCTTCAAAATGCATTTTCAAAAATGCTAACACTTTATTTCTTTTTTCTTTATAGATTTTGTGCGTGTAATCCACTGAAAATCCTAACGAGACAAAACTCATCCTTTAAGGGTAACCCAGAGGTTTAACGGCTTGTTGCACGTGCTAAGTGCAACCGTGATTCCTACGAAAGTGAGTTAGGTTTGGTAAGTTTTGTTTTTTTTTCTTTTCTCTTTGTTTTGCTTAAGGAGGAGCAAAAGTTAAGTATGGGGGTGTGATCACACACGTGCATTATATGTTTTCATATCATATGTATCACATTTTTGCATTTATATTTAAATAAAACTCAGCTATTAATATATTTTCATGTCTATGTTGGCCCAGAGTCCTTCCACTCTAGTTTTGATGATGATTAACTCATGTAGTTATGTTTACTAATAATCTTGTGGTTTTAGTTTCAGATCATTAACCAAGATATTAGTTGGTGATTAGCTTCAACAAAGGAGTTTGGAAGCTTTCACATGGTGATTCCAGAGCCCGAGCATCAAGATCATACATTGCACTCGTTGGAGTCTAGCTCGTGGATCACGGTGTTTTGGATCGAGTCGACTTGAAGATGGAAGATCGTCAAGAAGAATTAGGTATCCATAGTTTAGTTTGTGTTTTAGATAAAATGTAAAGGATAGAATAGTTGGTGGATTGCTCAAGCATACCATATACACACACACACACTCTTGATTTAGATAGTTTTATGAAAGAATTTTCATTTTAGAAAAGACTTTTTATTTTGACAAAAACCGGTTTGCTTTTTGGTATTTAAAGTTTATATGTTTTTACCAAAACCATATTTAGAGCTTAATTTCAAAAACATAGATATTTCACCATGTATGTGTAGTGGATCATATCCATACACACTATGCTTTAAAAGTGTTTCAAATATCTTGTTTTTGTATTTGGAGAAGTTTTGGAAAAATAAGTTTTGGAAAAATCAATTTGAAAATACAGTTTTTGTTTTGAGCCAATTTTTTCAAGTTACAAAAATAGTTCAAATTATTTGTAACTTACCTTGATTTTGTGCAAGCATGTTTGTTTATCAAAGTATATTGGTAAAACTATTTTTGTAGGTTTTTTGTGAATTTATGGGATTTTATTTGAGCCAAAATGACTTAACTTTTTATCCCAGAAATTTTGTTCTGGCTTCAGCCGGTCGACCGACCGTCGACCGAAGTCTGAAGTCGGTCGACTGGGCAGTCGACCGACGTGCACAGACGTGCACGCCACTGTTGGCTGGAGGGCCGGTCGACCGTCCAGAGAGCTTTGCTCTCTGGAAATGCCCCGGTCGACCGGGCCGGTCGACCGACAGAGAGTCTGCTTTCTGTTCCAGAGGCTCGGTCGACTGGCCGATCGACCACAGCCCCAACGGTCGAATTTCTGATCGTTTCCGGTCGACCGGGCGGT
The DNA here is from genome assembly GCA_038442645.1 of Agave tequilana. Lineage (NCBI taxonomy): Eukaryota > Viridiplantae > Streptophyta > Magnoliopsida > Asparagales > Asparagaceae > Agave > Agave tequilana. Next base: position 105,857 of record JAVJIF010013826.1, read on the forward strand.
CGACCGACAGCTCTGTCTGGCCCATAACGGCTAGTTTTTGGAGCCCTATAAATTGGACCATTTGGGGGCTGTTTTATATAAGATTTCAAGTGGATTTTTACAAAAGTTTTTCCTACTCTTTCAAGAGGTTTTCTCCACTTATATTAGAGCCAATATTTCCAATTAAAAGGAGAATTTATCAAGAGTGTTTTCAAAGTGATTTCTTTGAGTTTTTCACCACACATTCCATCCTTATTTTTCTCACAAACACTTGAGCAACCCATTAACATATTCATTCTATAGGAGTGTTTTTGTGAGAGTGTTTATTGGTGATCAAAGTGTTTAGATCACCAAGAGATCTTTCTTGTTCTTTGAGGAGGCGGACAAATGTGTTCACGGTGTTCCGAGTTCGGGTGCGAACTTGTTGTTTGAGGTGCGGCCTCGGCGAGCTTGTGGGCTTGCGGTGTGTACGGGCTAGAGAGTCCAAGGAGTTCATGTGTGAACTCGGTTTGTAGGTGTTGCGGCACCGAGTGATCCGGTGGGATCGATTTTAGTGAAAATCCTTCGTGTGTCGAAGGTGGGGATGTAGAGCAAGGGTGCTCGAACCTCGAAACAAATCCCTTATGTTTGCAATTGCTCACTCTCTCTCTCCCTTACTTGTTTATATCTTGCATGCTCTTATTGCTTTCATCTTTATATGCTTGATATATATTGTGTGCTTAATTGTATATGCTTGGGGATTGTTTGCTAACACTTGTATTCAACCAAGAGAGCCAACGCGGCACCTCAACTCTTATTTAGAGGAATCTTGAGGAGTTAGTCCAGAGCCCTTCACGGGGAATTCGGCTACACTCTTGTGTTATATGTGGTGTTTAGTTTAAATAGTTTGTTTAGGTCATAATAGTTTTTAATTCCGCATTTAATGACCATTAGATTAGCCATCACCTATTCACCCCCCTCTAGGTGATTTACAATCTAGTGGCATGTAGGGTAATTAAGGAAGAAAAGAGAGAGATTGACATATTTATCCAATTTAATAAAAAGTTTAAATCAAAGGGATCGATTCAAATCCAAAGGTTATAGAAGCTATCTTATTTGTAAAATGAATATATCAGATAAGATAATATCATCTTATTTCAAGGAGAAAATGGATTGTTTGAAAACCCTATCTGTTTCACTAAAGATAAATGAATATCTTATCAATTCTAGAAGACAAATTGAAAATTTAAGATGATCAATGGATGAGATGAAGCAATTTAGATTCAGATTTTTAAGCTGGATACAATTAAGCATTTTAACCATAACTTTTGCTACCAAAACTCAAATCTGATTATTTAAGATGCTCCAGAAAGAAGACTTAAAGAGATACAATTCTTTTGTTGATCACTCTTTTCAATTCTATCATTTATTAAGTAATATTCAACAATCAATATGCAACAAGCTGCAGATCATAATTGAATTTATGGATAAATCAAATCAAGTTTGGAGACAAGGGGAGAATTCAAATTCAGTACTAGTCAGCTCTTCCTATCTTCATACGCTTGATATCCTTCTAGTTTTCTCCTATGAATACCCTCATATCTCGAAGGCAGAAAGGACACCATCTTAGAGAGAGCTTTAGTTTAGGTTTTTTTTTCCTTCTTCAATGTAATTTTTATTTTTTATATTCTTTTAGGTTAGATAGAGTTACATGAGAAAAGAGAGGAAGAATTATTATATAGTGACATGATAGGTAGTAAAAAGTGTATATTTATCACTATATTTACTATCATATTTTCATATTTATTCCTATAATTATACACTATTACTAATGTTTTATTATTTAATGTGTGCAGGCCTTGAGTAATTAATTAAATAAAGAATAAAGCCTAAATGAAGCCCAGAAGCCACAAAAAGCCCATGTCCAAGCCCAATGCAAAAGTTGCAATTACCAAATGTCAAATTGCAATTACCAAGTGCAAAAGTTACAAATACTAAAAGAAGAGGGAAGGGATAGACTTCTACTCAACCCTAAATACTTGCAGGACAAGGATAAAGATAAAAGTAGGAGAGTGCAAAGATGAAATTCGTTTTAAAAGATTTAGAAGATTTGGATTTAGGGTAACTTTCTTTCCAAGTTATCCCGAAATTTCAAAATAAAGAGTCAGGATGACAGCTCTAAAAGGATAAACTCAGATGGACGGACCAGAGGAGGCCACACGCGAAAGCGCGTGGCCAGGGGCAAAGCTAAGGCCGTGGAAACGCGACCAAAACCGCGTTTTCCGCGGCAATCCAAATAAGGTTGGCCAGCTGCTTTCGTGGAGGAGTCGTACCGGGACTCTACATCTTCCGTCTCCTATAAATACCCCTGTAGAGCAACAGAGAAGGGCGTACAGTCCAGCGCAGTATAGAGTTGAGGACAGAAACAAAAATTAGGGTTTTTCTTAGGCTAACTTGTAGATTGTAACTTAGGTTTTTTTTTAGTTTTCTTTTATGTAATTTTTGTAACTGAGAGGAGAGGATACTTTCATGGAGGAAGGAGATCAAGCTTGTACTGAGGTGACATCGGTGTAAGTAATCTTTTCTTCCATTGTTAATTGAATCAACTCAAAGTTTATTTTTGTTCTTCTATTCTTGTTTTGTTTTTGTTCCCTCTGATGTCTTGCAATCCAAGAGAATCTGATAGCTTCAAGATTGCTTAGCCGTTGAAGTGCCCTTGATGGCCTATGGTGATGAACAAACCTTCTCTTGCTAGTATAGTTTTTTTTTATTTTCGTAGTGTAGATTGAGAAGGGGAAGATCCTATACGCCATGCTTGAATGCCTTCAAAGACAAGGTAAGTCGTTGCAACGGATCAAAAGTAAACAGGCAGAAGAGGTAAGTATGTTTTTTAATTTTTTAGTTTTCTTTCTTTATTTCTTTAGTTTAGATTACCAACCCACAATATTCCCAATCTTTTTCACACCTCTTCTTTTCATTGTAAATATCATATCACTTCTAGTTTCTCCATCTTCTTAATCTACCTTTCTTTCTAACCTGACTTTAACAACTATTAATTCAAACACTTTAGAGAACTTACTAAACAAGCTTC